>CAUYQU010073091.1:0-15606 GCA_963574635.1 Cheracebus regulus
GGTAAACAAAGTCATAGACACAATGTCTTCTCAGACCACATAGGCATCACATCATCGTCTAGCAAAGTTATTTTTATATCTCCTTTGATTTCAGTTCTGGCTTTCCCATAGCTCGACTGCCTCCAACGGGAAACTGTGTCCAGGCTCAAGCTCACCATATGGCGAGGCCCAATTCCGAGGGACCTCACATGGGAACGAACCCCACAATCCTTTCCCTCCCCTCCCTACAAGCCCCAGCAATAAGACCTTCACTCCAACTATCCAAAACATTAGGCCCAGGGTTTTCATTCCATTGCATCAAACCCTAGGGAAGCTCTAGGCTGAGTCCCAGTCAATCCATCACAAACTAACCATGTGACTTGGACAAGTCGCTAAACTTATTGGAGAGGTGTTCTTCTCTTTCAAACGAGTAGCAATACATATGTATATCTGTCCATCCATTCAACAAACAGTTATTGAGACCCACATATGCCAGGCCTTTAACTGACAGATATCCCAGGTTTTGTAAAGCTTAGAGAAGATGTATATGAAACTACCTAAAAAGCAGCAGGTACTTCCACATAAAGACTTGGGCATAAATGTTCATAGCAGCTTTGTTTCTTTTTATTTTTTAATTGATAAAAAATTATATGTGTAATGTACAACATTATATTTAAATACATGTATAAATTGTAGAATGGCTACATCACAGCAATCAATATATGAAGCTTTATTCTCAATATCCAAAAACTGGAAACCATCCAAATGTCCAAAGACAAGTGAGTGGGTAAATAAATTGTGGTATAGCCATACAATGAAAGACTACTCCACAGAAAGAGAATTCATTGCCAATACAACACCATGGCTAAATCTCAGAAATATTCTGAGTCAAAGAAGTCAGACACTAGAGAGTAAATACTGTGACTCTGCATTTCTAAATCTTCAAGAAAGACAAAACTAACATATAATGACAGAAAGCAAGTCCATGCTAACCTAGAGTTGAGAGGGCAGAGACATTGATTTTGAAGGGGCACAGAAAACTTTTCAGAGTAATGGGGCTCACATGGGTGCATAAATTTGTCAAACCCATTGAACTGTATGCTTAAGACATGTAATTTCATTGTAATTTTACTTTAATAAAATTTATTTTTTAACATTAAAAAAGTCATAGGAAGGACTGCATGAACGTTACTTATTATTCATATTGCTATTCTTATTCTTTTTTAAATTGCTGCCCAAGTGATGGTAACTTATTATTTCATTCAACAAATATTCAGAATTTCATGGACCATGCCCTGGGGATTAAAATAAATACTGAAGACAGCTCACACTGTGATGAGCAAGACACTCAGCAGCCAACAGCTAAAAGCATCATTTGATAATTGCTGAGAGAGACAGAAGGCAGAGGCTGGGAGGAACAGGATCTAATTCAGCTTGGGGAGTCTAACACAGTGTTCCAGAAGAAAGGAAGCTTGAGTTGAGTCCCAAAGGCAGAATAAAAGCAAAGCAGGAGAGGAAGAAATGGATGTTTCAGACTTAACTAGAGACAAGAGTGTTGAGCTTCGTGTATTGGGAAGATTAGGATTCACTGGGTGGGGCTGTGGGAAGAGATGGGAAATGAGACTTTAGAGCGGTGCTTCTCACATTTAGCTGCTTTAGAACTACCCAGGTGTCTGGTCATACATAGATTTCTGGGCTCCGTCCCAGAGTGTCTGGGTCAGGAGGGTTAGGTGAGGCCTGGGAATCTGCATTTCTGGGGTTCTGACAGGTGATGTTGATGCTGCTGGTGCAGAGACGTCACTTTGAGAACCACTGCATGAGATTTAGAAGGGAGTCACGGAAAGCTCAAAGCCTGTTCCCAGCGAAGCCTCTTGACCACGGCTTCATAGCCTTGAAATTCAGCACTCAGGGGAGTGGATCATGCTAATGACAGCAAAGACAGGGGTGAGTTTAGTTCCCTCCGTGAGGTCCCATCTCTGCTGTGCTGGTCCCTGGCCTTGAAGCTTCCTTCCCTCTTAATTTCTCTTCTGTGACCCTTCTGGGACACATTCTGTCTTTGATCCAGCAATGTGTGTGAGCACTGCCTCTCCAGGCTTTGCCATTGCTCACAGCTTGGAAAGAGACAAAGCTTTTACAAGTTGTCTCATCCCAGGTGGTTAATCCTGGAATTCTCCCACACTCCCCTTCGGACTCCATCCCTGACTTCTCAAAAAAACTGTCAACTCTCACTGACCTCTTTTCCTTCCCGTATAACAAAAACATGAAACAATCTCCCATCACAAACACTGCTCTAAAACCCCCAACATGTGAAAAGCAAAAAAATAACTGTTGGTCCTTCGTTTCTTAGTTATATTGGCTCACCTACTCTGATAAGGGACTAATTTTTTATGTCACTGACAGATTGAGGACATTAGAATTAGAAATAGGAGACAATGGAGTCATAGGTTTTATGAAAAGGAAAAAATAAAGAGAAATGAGAGAGAAGATCCTAGTAAAAGAGAATACAAGATAAGCTTTGTTTTCAGGCTAGGCGCAGTGGCTCATGCCTGTAATCCCAGCACTTTGGGAGGCCAAGGCAGACAGATCACCTGAGGTCAGGAGTTCAAGACCAGCCTGGCCAACATGGCAAAATCCCATCTCTACTAAAAAATACAAATATTAGCCAGTTGCAGGCGCCTGTAATCCCAGCTACTTGAGAGGCTGAGGCAGGGAGAATTTCTTGAACCTGGAAGGCAGAGGTTGCAATGAGCCAAGATCACTCCACTGCACTCCAGCCTGGGCAACAGAGCGAAACTCCGACTCAAAACAAACAAACAAACAAACAAAAGATAAGCTTTGTTTTCTAACAGATACAATAAACTTGGCCTATTTGAAATTTAAATTCAACCACATAAAACTGCCATTTTTGTAGGTCAAAAACAGTGGGATATTTGCAAATTTACATGATTCAATGTAACGATATATTCTAATTATATTAAATATGTACAATTTTACATGTCTCAATTATTTAGAATGTCTTAATTATATTTTGAATTACACATCTTAATTTTATATACTAATTATATTTTTATTGTATATCCTATATAATCATATATAGGCTATAATCATATAGAATATACATATCACGTATTTTAGGATATATTAGCTATATTGGAGATTTTATATATATATTCTAAATCATATATATCCTAATTAAATAAGCTAATTATATAGATATATAAATCCAATGATACATCTTCTAATTTGAAACCTATTTTAATTATATGTGAATATGTCTGTATATGTAGAGACACACATTAGGAGATATGTAAAATTACAGTATATTTATATTAGAAGACATGTGCACACATTTACACCCACTGAATTCAAACATTGGCCTGTAATAAAATTAGGATTATTACTGTTGGTCTTTTGTGGTTGCAGCACAGAAGTATGTGAATTTCTGAGAGCATACCACCACCTTGTGTGTTTTTGTGGAAATACACGTGAGCATTATCGCACCTTGCCTTAGAAGGGATTTGCAGTCATTAATGTATTTATGTATATGTATGTATTTAAACTTTTTTCAGAGACAGGGTCTTGCTCTGTTACCCAGGCTGGAGAGCAGTGGCACAATCATAGCTCACCTGGGCTCAAGTGAGCCTCCTGCCTTAGTTTCTCAGTAGCTAGGACTATAGTTGCATGCCACCAAGCCTGGCTAAATTTTTTCAATTTTCTTTTTGAGAGATAGGATCTTGCTATGTTGCCCAGGCTAGTCTCAAACTCCTGGCCTCCCAATTCTCCCACCTCAACCTCTGAAAGTGCTGGGATTACAGGCATGAGCCACAGCACCCAGCCTGCAGTCACTCATTTAATAAATATTTAGTTAACATCTACTATGATCCTTGCACTGGGACAGATGCAGAGCACAATGATTTCCAGTCTGGGAACTTTTCATGGCAAATGATCTCCATCCTCCAGGCAAAGAATGTAAATGTAAGAAGTAGGCTAGGGATAGGAAGTGAGTTGAAGAGTAAATGTCCCACAGATCTGGGCCAACCACTGCTCAGTTCTAGGCAGTTGCTCCAAAAAGGGAGTATGGGCCCAGCACTTTTTTCTAAGAGAAGCCAAAAATTCAAATGTTAGTGTGAAAATCCTTGATTTTTAAATAATAATTTATTCTAATTATTTCTAAATACCATGAGGTAATGTCTTACATCTGTGGACTACATTTAGCTCACATCCTGCCCAATTTGAACCCATGGGTTGTATTTTTCATACTCTGTACTATACAAACTTTTTATAGTTTGTACATATACACATATAATTAAAACCCGTGGATTCCCTTTCCATCATTTTAGTGTGGCTTCACAAATGAGAAGAGGTATATGCAGATGCCTAGAGATGCAATGGTGAGCAAAACCTTAAAACCAGACACAGTCCTCTCATAAGGCCAATTTGGCCTACAAAAATGGCAATTTCCTAATGCCTACATTCAACCTAATATCTAGAAAGAGAATGTTCTAGACATGTAATAAGCATGCCACTCTAGCATACCCACTAACCCTGCTCTGGAACACTTCTGAGAGGCTGCCAGTCTTGACTGACAGATTCTTGCAAGCCACAGAATAGAGATTCAGTGATAAAGCGGAACTAAAAGGAGCCAGGCAGGCATAATAATCCCCTAACCAAAGAGTTCAGCATATCCTTAATCACATGTCAGCATTCAAGGTGGATGTCAAATTGGTAGAGGAAAAAAGTGTTCTAACATAGAGATCAATTACATCCCACACAGTATTGATGGCTGGCTCACCTATTCACTGTGACAAGATAATTTAGAACTAACAAAACTAAATTAGAACCCACAAGATGACTAAAATTAATGATTGGCAACCTGAAGCTAGTGAAGGTGTGGAGCACCTGGAATGCTCATACATTGCTGAAGGGTATGTAAACTAGTACAACCACTTTGGAAAAATCATTTGGTCATATCCTATAAAGCTGAACATTCCCATACCTTCCAATTCAGCAATTCTATTCTGAGAAATGAGGACATATTTCCAGTAAAAGGCATGTATAAAAAATGATCTTAGCAACTTTATTCATAATAGCACAAAACTGGAAACAATCAAATGTTCATGAAGAATAGAATAAATAGCTGGGCACGGTGGCTCACACCTGTAATCTCAGAACTTTGGGAGGCTGAGGCAGGCAGATAACCTGAAGTTGGAAGTTCAAGACCAGCCTGGCCAATATGGTGAAATTCTATCTCTACTAAAAAAATATAAAAATTAGCTGGGTGTGGTGGCACATGCCTGTAATCCCAGCTACTCTGGAGGCTGAGACAGGAGAATCACTTGAACCCAGGAGGCAGCAGTTGCAGTGAGCTGGGATTGCACCACTGAGCTCCAGTCTAGACAACAGAGTAACACTCTGTACCCCGCCAAAAAAGAATAGAATAAATAAATTATGCCATACTTACATACAATGGAATATTATATAGTAATTTTTTTAAAGAATGAAACATTGATAGTTAATACATTCAAAAACATGGATAAATCTCAAAGATACCATGATAAGTTTAAAAAGTCAGACTATCAATGTGCAAAAATCACAAGCATTCCTATACATCAATAACAGAGAGCCAAATCATGAGTGAACTCCCATTCATGATTGCTACAAAGAGAATAAAATACCTAGGAATACAACTAACAAGGGATGTGAAGGACCTCTTCAAGAAGAACTACCAACCACTGCTTAAGAAAATAAGAGAGAACACAAACAGATGGAAAAACATTCCATGCTCATGGTTAGGAAGAATCAATATCGTGAAAATGGCCATACTGCCAAAAGTAATTTATAGATTCAATGTTATCCCCATCAAGCTACCATTCTTCACAAAATTGGAGAAAACCACCTTAAATTTCGTATGGAACCAAAAAAGAGCCCACATAGCCAAAACAATCATAAGCAAAAAAAAAAAAAAACAAAGCTGGAAGCACCACACTACCTGTGATTTCAAACTATGCTACAGGGCTACAGTAATCAAAACAGCATGGTACTGGTACCAAAACAGAGATATAGACCAATAGAACAGAACAGAGGCCTCAGAAATAATGGCACATGTCTACAACCTCTGATCTTTGACAAACCTGACAAAAGCGAGCAATGGGGAAAGGATTCACTATTTAATAAACAGTGTTGGGAAAACTGGCTAGCCATATGCAGAAAACTGAAACTGGGCCCCTTCCTTACACCTTATACAAAAATTAACTCCAGATGGATGAAAGATTTACATGTAAGACCTAACACTATAAAAACCCTAGAAGAAAACCAAGGCAATACCACTCAGGACATAGACATGGGCAAGAACTTCATGACTAAAACACCAAAAGCAATGGCAAAAAAAGCCAAAATAGACAAATGGGATCTAATTAAACTAAAGAGCTTCTACCCAGCAAAAGAAATTATCATTACAGTGAACCAGCAACCAACAGAATGGGAAAAAAATTTTGCAATCTACCCATCTGACAAAGGACTAATATCCACAATCTACAAAGAACTAAAGCAGATTTACAAGAAACAAACAAACCCATCAAAAAGTGGGCAAAGGATATGAACAGACACTTCTCAAAAGAAGACATTTATGTAGCCAACAAACATATGAAAAAAGCTCATCATCACCAGTCATTAGAGAAATGCAAATCAAAACCACAGTGAGATACCATCTCATGCCAATTAGAATGGCTATCATTAAAAAATCAGGAGACAACAAATGCTGGAGAAGATGTGGAGAAATAGGAACACTTTTACACTGTTGGTGGGAGTGTAAATTAGTTCAACCATTGTGGAAGACAGTGTAGTGATTTCTCAAGGATTTAGAAACAGAAATATCATTTGACCCAGCAATCTCATTACTGAATATATACCCAAAGGATTATAAATCATTCTATTATAAAGACACATGCACACATATGTTTACTGCAGCACTGCTCACAATAGCAGAGACTTGGAGCCAACCCAAATGCCCATCAATGATAGACTGGATAAAGAAAATGTGGCACATATACACCATGGAATGCTATGCAGCCATAAAAAAGGATGAGTTCATTTTTCAGCAGGTACAAGGGAAAAAAAATAGGATGAGTTCGTGTCCTTTGCAGGAACATGGATGAAGCTGGAAATCATCATTCCCAGTAAACTGACATAAGAACAGAAAACCAAACACCGCATGTTCTCACTCATAAGTGGGTGTTGAACAATGAGAACACATTGACACAGGGAGGGGAACATCACACACTGGAGCCTGTCGGGGGGTGAGGGCGCTAGGGGAGGGAGAGCAGTGGAATGGTGGGCTAGGGGAAAGATAGCATTAGGAGAAATACGTAATGTAGATGACTCAGTAATGCATACAGCAAACCACCATGGCACATGTATACCTATGTAACAAACCTGCGTGTTCTACACATGTACCCCAGAATTTAAAGTATATTTTTTTAAAATCAGACTAAAATAGTACATATTATAACTGTGATTCCAACTGCATGACAGTTAAGACCAGGTAAAACTAATTCTACAGTGACAGAACTTAGAATTGTGTTTATTTCTGGTTAGAGGGTGACATTGCCTAGGAGGTGACCCAAAGGAGCCTTCTGGAATGTTGGAAATGTTTTCTATTTTAATTTAGATATGGTTAAATACATGTATACAAATGTATTGAGATATACAAGTAAGACTTGTGTACTTTATCCAATTATTATTATAACTAATTTTTAAAAGATTAAACAAAGATTAATTAATTAATCTATGCCCCAAAGAATCCTTAGGGGCATAGGCAATTTGGAGCAGGATGTCTTAACAAAATAGTGTCTCTTAGTAAATTTTACCTAAAATTGTTCATGCTGTTAACCTTAACAGAAAGCCCCAGGACCTTATAAAGTGATCTATAAACTTCTATCACCACTGTAACACTTTAGAGAGAAAATGTTCCATTGTGGCCAATCTACTAAATTAGTAGGGGATCAGAACTCAGAGTGAAAAACTTTTGACCCACCCTGGGGAGATCATTTTCCTCATCATCACTGAAGGAAATGGCACTGATAATATTCTCTAGTCATATGTCACTAGAGACATATGTTACAGTAACAAATTACCACAAACTTGGTGACTTAAAACAACACACATTCACCATCTTACACATCTGGAGTCCAGAAATCCTAAAAACCAAGACATTGAGAGGACTTTGTTTCTCTGGTAACTCAAGGGAAGAATCTATCTTCTTTCTTTTTCCAGCTTCTAAAGGCCTGCATTCCTTGGTTTATGGTTCCCTTCCTCGAGTCACTCCAAACTCCGCTGCACTTCCCATATCTCCTGCTCTGTGTCTGATCCTCCTGGCTCCCTCCTGTCTGACCCTTATGATTACATCAAGCCTGCCTTGGATAACCCAGGATAATTTTCCCATCTTAGGATCCTTAATCACATCTGCAAAGTCTCCTTTGTTATATAAAGTAGCATATTCACAGGTTTTAGAGATAAGGATGTAAGCATCTTGCAGGGGGCAGGGGACATTCATCTGTCTACCACAGAAACCTTCATGAAAAGTTGAGATTATTTGCAGGTGAGGGGTTTTTGTATTTTTTTTTTAATTTGTTTCTGTTTTTCTCGAGACAGAGTCTTACTCTGTCGCCCAGGCTGAAGTGCAATGGCACGATCTCAGCTCACTGCAACTTCCATCTCCTGGGTTCAAGCGATTCTCCTGCCTCAGCCTCCTGAGTAGCCAGGATTACAGGCATGCACTACCACGCCTGGCTAATTTTTGTATTTTTAGTAATGATGGGGTTTCACCATGTTGGCCAGGCTGGTCTTGAACTCCTGACCTCAGGTGATCCGCCCGCCTCAGCCTCCCAGAGTGCTAGGATTATAGGTGTGAGCTACAGTGCCCAGCCTTGTTTTTAGCGTAATGTGGCAGATACATAGATGTTCTGCTCAGATCCCCCCTCAAGAAAGAACTCACTGCTCAGCTTAGAAGAGTGTGGGAAGCTGACAGCCTTCAGTTATTATCTCTTCGCATTGGTTTCAGCCCAAAGGTTGAAGCATGCTCTCCTTGAGACAGCTCCTGCTATAGTTTGAATGTGTCCTCTACAAAATTCAGGTTGAAAATTAATCACCAATGGGATAGTATTAAGAGATGGGGCTTTTAGGAGGCGCTTAAGTGATGGGGGTGGAGCCCTTATGAATGGGATTAAAGCCTTTATAATGGAGGCTTCTCACAGTTTGGTCCTTTTTTTTTTTGAGATGGAGTTTCGCTTTTGTTGTCCAGGCTGGAGTGCAATAGCGTGATCTCAGCTCACCACAACCTCAGCTTCCCAGTTTCCAGCAATTCTGCCTCAGCCTCCCAAGTAGCTGGGATGACAGGCCTACACCACTAGGCCCAGCTAATTTTGTATTTTTAGTAGAGATGAGGTTTCTTCATGTTGGTTAGGCTGGTCTCAAAGTCTTGACCTCAGGTGATCTGCCCGTCTCGGCCTCCCAAAGTGCTGAGATTACAGGTGTGAGCCACTGTGCCCGGCCTGGTCCTTCTTACTCTTCCACTTTTCTGGCATATGAGACACAGCAATAAGACACCCTTTTGGAAGCAGTGAAAAGCCCTCACAGGACACCAATGCCAGTGCTTTGATCATAGACTTTCAGCCTGAGAACTGTGAGAAATGAACTTACATTGTTTATGAATTATCCAGTCTGTGGTATTTTGTGACAGCAGCACAAACGGACTAAGGCAGTCCCCAACCAGTAATTTACCAGGGCAGTGATACAAGGGCCTGGCCATTTCTGCCCCACCGTGGGACACCTCTAAAGAACAACATCTTCGCTGTTAGATGGGAAGAGACTTGGTCAGGTCCACACTGCAGGCCGATGGCTCTCCTTCCCTGTCTTTCTTCCTCTCACTCTCTTTTACAAGTCTTACTGCAAACAAGACTCCTTTATGGACTCCTGACTCCATTTCATCTGCGATTCCAATATGTGACCTATAACTAGAGAACATCATCAAGACGTTGCTTGAAAAGCAAATGCTACAGCCTGAAATGCACTGCAGAAAAGTCTTAGAATAATGCTGCCAACAGAAATACAATGTGAGAGACCTATGGAATTTCAAATTTTCTAGTAGGCACATATTTAAAAATAAAACAAAGGTGAAACTTATTTTTAAAATATATTTTAACTCAACATAGCTAATATATTATCATTTCAACATGTAGCACACATAAAAAAATTCATTAATGAGATATGTTTTCTCTTGTACTAAGATTTTGGGATCTGGTATAAATTGTACACAGTGCTAGCAGCATTCCACAATAATAGCCACATTTGAAGCGCTTCCAAAGAGGAGAGTTCTGCCAAAAAAGAGAGAAATCCAGGAGTATCATAGGCAAATAAAAACGTATTTGTACTTACAGCATGAATGAATACAATTGTCTCTTTCGGAGGCTCTGACTAGGTAGCTGTGCCACCCTAGCCCTCTTTTTCATGTTGGATTGAAATGTAACACCCCTCCTTTTCATCACCATCATATACCAAACTTTAGTTTGCTTCCTCAAATTCACGAAGATCTAGACACGTGACACAGAGCTGTCCCCTCCATTTCTACTTTAGTCACCAAACAGAATGACAGATCACTTTATTTCCTATGTGGATCACCCATCCAGTATTCTCTGAGTGCATCTTAATTTTGGCTGGCAGTGGGGAGAGAGTCATGAACCTCATTGGGGATCCTGAAAACTGGGGACTTTTCTGCAAGGGAAAATGTACATAAATAAAATGTTGCATCTAATTTCATGGTGTTCACAATACTCTGGAGCCATATATAGCCCCCAGATTAAAAGTTTTAGTTTCTTAGTTTTTTATTTCTTCCATGAAACACAGTAAAAATTCCCTTGTGTATCACATGAGGCCTTCTGTGATCCAACCCCCACCTTCCTCTCTCATCTCATCTCCTACCGCCTCTTCCATTTTTTTTTTCTTTTGACAAGCTCTCTCTGTCAGCTAGGTTGGAGTGCAGTGGTGCAATCATCCTGTTGCCTCTGTCATTTGCACTTTTCACAGGGGCTACATCTGTTCTTTTGAAATTACCTTAACTCACTATGCTGTTTCATACTTCTGCACATTTGCACATGTTCTTCTCTCTACTCACAATGCTTCCTCACTGCCCAGGTGAACTCCTCTGCAGCTCAAGTATCAATTAAAAGCAACCTTCCAGCAGGGCACAGTGGCTCACACACATAATCCCAGCACTTTGGGAGGCTGAGGCAGGCAGATTGCTTGAGACCAAGAGTTCAAGACCACCCTGGGCAACACGGCTGGACCCCATCTCTACTAAAAATACAAAAATTAGCCAGGCATGGTGGTGCACACCTGTAGTCCCAGCTACTCAGGAGGCTGAGGCACCAGAATTGGTTGATTCTCTAGAGCAAGAATTGCTTGAAGCAAGAAAGCAGAGGCTGCAGTGAGCTGAGATTGCACCACTGCACTCCAACCTGGGCAGCAGATTCCAGATTCTGTTTCACAAAAGAGAAACCTTCTCTGAGTCACCCTCTCCTCCCAGTTTATTAAGTCAATAATTTCTCTTGTACATTTATTCTCACTCCCATCTTAGCAGCTGTTACTTTTTGATATGATTATTTGTTTAAATGTCTATCTTGCTCTACTAAACTGTGAACACCTTAAGAGTAGAGGTGGTGTTTTATACATTGTATCCCTCTCACTTTGCGTTGTATAAGGAATATAATTAGTACACAATTAATGCTGACAGAATAGTCTTAACAAAAACACTTATCTTGCCTTTGGATATAGCTCAAACAGTGAGAGCTCACACATATGTAAGATTTTTTACATATTAATATTTATATTAAGGATGCTTACTGGTTCTTGAAGTAAATTTTGTTTTCTGAAAAATCTTAAATGAGCTTCCCCTAGAATATAACCCCTTCCTGAAAAAGTATTTGTAAGTCCACAGTCATGATATGCCTAAGGACAGAGATACCATATACAACAGAAGAAACAGAAGTGCTCAGGTAAGCCCAGAGAGCTCAAGGCCACGGAGGAACATGATCATGCCACTGTACTCCAGCCTGGGCAACAGAGTGAGACACTGAAAAAAGGGAAGAGAAGGGGAGGGGAGGGGAAGGGAGGGAACAAGAAAAAAGAAAAGAAGTGCTCAGGTATGTCAGAAATATTAATAACTTACAAATCGCTGAAATGAGGCATTTTTAACATAAGAAAGGCAGGTAATTTTATTCTATTTAAGTAGTTGTATTGTACTTAGACCTCTGTCATACTACACAATATTATTATAGAATTAGAAATTATCCTATAGTCAAAACTTGAAATAAACTGTTGAAATGTGTAACTTCTAATACTCTTTAATATGCATTCTCCAGGGACATGATAAGTGTTTCTGACAAACCTGGTATTCTGCAAAGTTGAGCACTAAATACTTACAGAGAAAAATAAGACTATGAGCAGAACACTCATAACTTTTGCAACTTTGTAACCAGAAGTCTCACAAAAGCAATAAAGTAGTCTCCCTTTATCCTTAGGGAATATGTTCCGAGTCGCCTAGTGAATGCCTGAAACTGTGGATGGGATCCTTCAAATGCTATGCTTTTTCCTATATGCACATACCTATGATAAAATTTAATTTACAAATTAGGCAGAGTAAGAGATTAACAATAACTAAAAACTGGAACAACTATAGCAATATACTTTTTAAAAATGTATGAATGTATTCTCTCTCTCTGAGTCTCAAAAAAAAATGTGTATCGTATTGTTCTCACTCTTCTTATTTGAGATGATACAATGCCTGTGCGATGAGATGTAGCGAGGCGAATGATGTGGGCATTGTGACTTAGTGTCAGGCTACTACTAACCTTCTGTACTCCTGACTCTGTGCAACCACCCCTAACTTGTAGTAAATGGCTTTGCATCTGTCTCTTGTTTCAGGGGATCCCTCCCTGAAGTCTTCATATAAGCTCAATGCTTTTTGGCACAACAGGTTGCATCATTTAGAATTCGTTTTTCTGTTTGCGTTTTCCACCTAGAAATTTCATGCCTTTTCCATCTTAATTAAGTATTTATCATGCACTGTAGCCTTAACTTTTGCAGTTTGAGGTGCAACAGCAAAACTAGCACGAATTTCTTTTTTCCTTCTTCATTATTTCACAGACACGAGATTCATCTTACCACAGATCTTAGCAATTTCAGCATACAATTTTTTCTTTCCTTAGTAAGTCAACAACTGTCACCTTTTCACTGAAAGGAAGCTCTTTAAGTCTTTCTCTTTGGCTTATCCGATTCACCAGCACCACTATTCTTGCAATTTGGGGCCATTATTAAGTAAAGTAAGGGTGACCTAAACACAAGCACTGTGATACAGCAACAGTGAACCTGATAATGGAGACAGCTGCTAAGGGTAGTGTGCACAGCATGGATGCACTGGACAGAGGGAGGATTCACATCCTGGTGGGATGGAGAGGAATGATGTAAGATTTCATCACACTACTCAGAACAGCATGTAATTTAAAACTTCTAAATTGTTTATTTCTAGAATTTTCTATTTAATATTTCAGACATTGACCACAGGTAACTGAAACAGTAGAAAATGAAATTGTCGGTAAGTGGGAAACTACTGCAATTGTTACCTTGATACAATAATCTAGCCAGGCCTCCCAGAATGTCTTCCTCAGGGAATATTTTTAAAAATCAAAAACGGGGGCTGCCAGCAACAGGACTGAATAGGAACAGCTCCAGTCTGCAGCTCCCAGTGAGACTAACGCAGAAAGCTGGTGATTTCTGCATCTCCAACTGAGGTACCCAGCTCATCTCATTGGGAGTGGTTGGACGGTGGGTGCCCACAGAGGGCGAGCAGAAGCAGGGTGGGGCATCCCCTCACCCAGGAAGCACAAGGGGCCAGGGAACTCCCTCCCCTAGCCAAGGGAAGCTGTGAGGGACTGTGCTGTAATACTATGTTTTTCCCACAGTCTTCACAACCCACAGACCAGGAGATTCCCTCAGGTTCCTAAACCTCAAGGGCTCTGGGTTTTAAGCACAAAACACACCAAACTAGCTGCAGGAGTTTTTTATCATATCCCAGTGGCACCTAGAATCCCAGCAAGAACAATTCATTCCCCTGGAAAGGGGGCAGAAGCCAGGGAGCCAAGTGGTCTATCTCAGTGGATCCCATCCCCACAGAGTCCAGCAAGCTAAGATCCACTGGCTTGAAATTCTCACTGCCAGCACAGCAGTCTGAAGTTGATCTGGGGCACTCACACTTGGTGGAGGGGAGAGGCGTCCACTATTACTAAGGCTTAAGTAGGCAGTTTTCCCCTCACAGTGTAGATGATGCAGCAGGAAAGTTAGGACTGGGTGGAGCTCACCACAGCTCAGCAAAGCTGCTGTAGCCAGACTGCCTCCTCAAATGAGTCCCTCACCCCCGTGCCTCCTGATTAGGAGACACCTCCCAGCAGGGGCTGACAGACATCTCATACAGGTAAGCTCCAGCTGGCTCTGGCAGGTGCCCCTCTGGGACGAAGCTTCCAGAGGAAGGAACAGGTAACCATCTATGCTGTTCTGCAGCTTCTGCTGGTGATACCCAGGAAATACAGAGAAATACAGGAAATACAGAAAACCCCACTAAGATATGCCTTGGGAAGAGAAACCCCAAGACACAATCGCCAGATTCACCAAGGTTGAAATGAAGGAAAAAATGTTAAGAGCAGCCAGAGAGAAAGACTGGGTTACTCACAAAAGGAAGCTCATCAGACTAACAGCAGATCTCTCTGCAGAAACCCTACAAGCCAGAAGAGAGTGTGAGCCAATAACCAACATTCTTAAAGAATTTTCAACCCAGAATTTCATATCCAGCCAAACTAAGCTTCATAAGCAAAGGAGAAATAAAATCCACTATAGACAAGCAAATTCTGAGGGATTTCGTCACCACTACGCCTGCCTTACAAGAGTTCCTGAAGGAAGCACTAAATATGGAAAGGAAAAACTGGCACCAGGCACTGCAAAACTTACCAAAATATAAAGACCGGTGACACCATGAAGAAACTGCATCAACTGATGGGCAAAATAACCAGCTAGCATCATGATAACAGAATGAAATTCACACATAACAATATTAACCTTAAATGTAAATGGGCTAAATGCCCCAATTAAAAGAAACAGACTGGCAAATTGGATAAAGAGTCAAGATCCATCAGTGTGCTGTATTCAGGAGACCCATCTCTTGTGCAAAGACACACATAGGCTCAGGACTAAGAAACTCACTCAAAACTGCATAACTACATGGAAACTGAATAACCTGATCCTGAATGACTACTGGGAAATAACTAAATTAAGGCAGAAATAAATAAGTTCTTTGAAACTAATGAGAACAAAGACACAACATACCAGAATCTCTGGGACACAGCTAAAGCAGTGTTTAGAGGGAAATTTATAGCACTAAATGCCCACAGGAGAAAGCAGGAAAGATCTAAAATTGACACCCTAACATCACAATTAAAAGAACTAGAAAAATAAGACCAAACAAATTCAAAAATTAGCAGAAGACAAGAAATAACTAATAGCACAGCAGAGAAATAACTAAGCAAG
>CAUYQU010073092.1:0-121801 GCA_963574635.1 Cheracebus regulus
AATAAATCACTTTTTAGTAATTGCATAAGCATTTTACAGATTTAAATGAAATCCTGAGCAATAGAGCAAGATTTTCATTCTCTCTCCCTCTTTCTCTTTCTTTTTTCTCTTTTATTCTACTTCTTTCTCTCTCTTAAAAAAAAGAGAGAACTTACATAATCGTTAAACAAAATAAGCAAAATAGTCTCTCTAAAAATGGCCTCAAAAATAAGTTGGAGAGCTGGGAACAGTGGCTCATGCTTGTAATCCCAAAAAAAAAAAAAAAAAAAACAACCAGATCTTTAGAAAATTCACTCTCATGAGAACAGCACCAAGTCATGAGGAATTCACTCCTGTGACCCAAACACTTCCCATCAGGCCCCACCACCAACATTGGGGATTACATTTCAAGATGAGATTTGGATGGGAAAAAATATCCAAACTATATTACTGCCTACGGGAAAAATCAGCCCTCAGTATACATGGGTTTTCCATTCCAGGTTTTGTTGAAAAATATCCATGCATAAGTGGACACATAGAGTTCAAACCTGTGTTGCTCAAGAGTCAACTGTACTTCCTGCTGAATGCCTCCCTTCTCCTCCTTTACCCGTTGAGAGCTCCAGTTTACTTGCCACATAGTTTATGGGAACCTCCCAGATTCTTCGCTACCAGAATGTCATCTCTTTCACCCTTACCACCACGTAGTTTTTGTGCTCTTCCTGATAGGATCATCATGTATGGTTGTACAGGTTCTGCTCCATCTAACTATCTAACTCTAAGAGCATCCTTCACATTATTACCTGCTAGCATATGTGGAAGGCTTCCTAAGAAGTGGGCTGTCTCAAGCTCTGCAGTTGTGTGTGGCAGCACAGCACAGTGGCACATCCGTGTTCTAATGTTTGTGTCGTTTTTTGTATTCTTTCTTTCTCTGACTCTCCAAGCTGCTTGAAGAGAGCACTCATTCATCACCTGTATGCCTGTTGTAACTTATATGTAGTTACCGCTTTAGAGCGCTTTGTTGAATATTTATTCATTCAGCCCATTTTTTATCTGTGGATGGAAGAACTAACTGAAAATACTTTATTGAAAAGGCGATGCAAAAGTAGTAGAGGGAAAAAAAGCAGTATCATAAGTCAGTATTGGTAATAGATGACATATATTGAAATCTTAACATATATCAGGTAGTGCTTTACTGAGCGCTTTATGTTTATTATGTGACTTTATCTTCACAATTATCCAGTATAACATTCCTTGCTTCCCATTATCTCATTCCTGCTTTGAGGATGAGGAAATTGAAACCTTGAGAGATGAAGTGACTTTGTTACAATCACTCAGTAGGTACTGTAGCCGGGATGCCAACCCAGACATTCTGGAACAGAGCCAAAACTGTTGATATGGAGTGTGCCATCAACTGTTTCTGCCCTCCTATGACGGTGGTTTCAGTGACATAGAAGCAGGGACATTGGCTTTTTGTTGTTGTTACAGGAATGTCTATTGAGGACCCATTGTTCACCAGGCTCTTTGCCAGATACTGTTGATGGGGACAAGGTGATGGTTTCTGTCCTCAGTGGTCTTACAGTGGGGACAAGGAGTCAGCGATTTGAATACATATCACAGTGCCTTGCTACAGATGGTAGATTCGCTTTTCACACAAGGTGTGAAAGTTGGCAGGAGAAAGAAGGAAGGGCTCAAAGAAGGTTTCCAGGAGATGACTTACAAAGGGAATTTCGAAGAATGAACAGATATTCATGGGGCTTCAAAGCAGGGAAGGCATTACATGGAGAGAGAACAGCACAAGCAAAGATACAGAGATGAAGTGTGATGTGTTAGAGCAAATATAAGTAGCTTGGTCCATTTGTTATTGTCACTCCATGGCCAAAATTAAGCTGCCCCTCCAGTGTAGATGAAAAAGTGCAACTTGTGTTAATATAGGCCTACCTCCATCCATTCTCCATTAATAAGACTCCATTATGGCAACTGTGGCCTTGGGAGACAGTCCTGGAAACACTCAGGGCTAAAGGGACCATCTGTCTTAATAGAGACTTGGTCCTGCTCCCTCTGACTTGGCCCTCAGATAAGTCACTGGCCAATGTGCAAACACAGCATCGTCCCTTCATGTCACCAAGTTTCACTAAGGCCCAGCGGCAGCTTCTTACAGGGCTTTTAGGGAAGCTGTAGAGAAGACCTACCCCTTTCCCCTGAGCATGATTCGTCTAGATAATTTTATGGGAAACTTGCAGTCTTCAGGCATGACGTCCTGTGGGGAAATTCTGCAATGCTGACTGCTTTTTGATTCATTTATTCAGTTTATTACCCTTATGCACCTGTTACGTGGATGGCAGTTGGACTTGAATAATAACTTTGTTAAGGTCTAGAACCACCCAGTCAGCAGCAGCACTGGCTTTGCAAGCCCTGCCTTCAGCTTGGTGTGCCCAATCACAGACTCACTCTCCTCCTCCAAGGTGCCTTTCTCATTGTATCCCCTGACCTGGAGCCATTGCTACCCACCCAGAAACCTCAGTGTTGCCTTCTGCTCCTCCTCCTCTTTTCTTGTCATGTTTCAGATCTGTTCTGAAATCCTCTAGCTTCCTTGTTGTTCTTTCTGGGATAGACACTGTCTTTTTTTTTTTGTAAATGGAGTTTCCCTCTTGTTGCCAAGGCTGGAGTACAACCGCATGATCTTGGCTTGCCGCAACCTCCGCCTCCCAGGTTCAAGTGATTCTCCTGACTCAGCCTCCTGAGTTGCTGGGATTACAGGCATCCATCACCATGCCCAGCTAATTTTGTATTTTTAGTAGAGATGAGGTTTCATCGTGTTGGTCAGGCTGGTCTCAAACTCCTGACTTCAGGTGATCCGCCCCCCTTGGCCTCCCAAAGTGTTGGGATTACAGGTATGAGCCACTGTGACCAACCAACACGGTCTTAATCAGATTCTCATTTCGCATCCACCTAATCTAATGATCTCCTAAGTGACATGTCCACGTCTGTTCCCCTTATCTGTCTACAACTCACCACCCAACTATCCGTTCAGTTCCTATATGAAACTCCTCCTCTATTCTAGGCACTGAGCTGTTGACCATGAGTTTGTCCATTTGAACATATCTGATGTGATCCTTGACCTTGCTGAGCTCACAGGTAGGATGTAGACAAGTAGACAGGCAACCACTGCATGAGGATGAGTAGGCGGGTACGTATGGCTGGGGTCACAGTTAGAAAGGGCCCCTGACCTAGACGTGGGGAGTCAGGAAAGGATTCTAGGAGCAAATGATGGCAGCCCTGAAGCAGACTAAGAGACAACCAAGTGCTGAACGTGGAGGTGAAGGGTGGCCAAGACTGTGAGCTCCATGAGAGCAGGGACAGTTTGGGTATGTGTGACTCACCACCGTGTCCCCAGCATCCAGCTTATCACCTGACAAATCGGGGAGTGTGCTCAGTAAGGATTTATTGAATGAGCAACTGCGGGACAGTCCCCTGCAGAGCAAGCTACATATAGTAAGGTCCAGGGTGGAGAGAGAGCACAGGGTGCGCGGTGGGAAACTGAGAGATGGTCTGTGTGTCTGGAACATACAACAGGGCTGGGGAGTGAACATGCAGACGGCTGAGAGCTAAAAGGCCAGCTGTCCTGCCCCCAACACCTCCCTGAAGTCCGGACTGTTTAATTAAGCATCCATAGCATTCTCTGCTCCAACCCTGGGGCCCTGCTAAGTTCCTCACCCCCACCCCACTCCTAATGCACCCTGGGTCCAGCCTTTGTCTCCTGTTGCTCTCCTGGGATTGCATCCCCTCTGCCTTCCCCTCTCGTCAAAGTCCTGCTTATCCCTTTAGGGCACTGCTTCCCTCTCCTCTTGCTTGTCCTTCTGACCCCGTCGGATTTGGCTGCTGCTTTACTCCCGTGGAACTGTGTGTTCTTTTGTGGTCCTTATCACATTCTGCCTCGTGCTTATATTTAACTGCAGCTCCTCTGTGTCTGAGCAGTATGAGCTCTTTGAGGTCAGTGGGCCGGGTCATTCTCATCTTTGTGTTTCCCACGGGGCTTTATTTCTAGTCGGTACCCATTCATGGCATTACGCGTCATGTCATTAGTTGTAGTAGCACAATCGTGTTTATGCTAGTAGTTCTTGACTGACCTAGTGCTTTGTGTCTAGCCAGTTCCTCATTAGGGTGCATCTGCTATTGATTACTACCCCGTGTTTATTTTTGATGTGCCGTATTTTGCACTTACTACCTTGTTTAATCAACATAGCAGCCTTATGAGAAGGTTTTCTGTACATTTTACAGAATGTAGAAACAGAGTGCAGAGGGGTAAGTGACATGCTCAAGATTCCCACTTAAAATTTCCAAACTGGGTTTGGAACTCATGTGCATTTAACTCCGAAGTTGTGCCCTCGCGTAATGCTCTTCTGTATGGTGGGTGCTGTCGCAGGAAAAGCAGCATCAGAAATCTCAGCTCCTGACTGAAAGTGTTCAGGGTATAACAAGGTTGTTTGCCACCAGAATCTGATTTTATTATCAAAAGTATTAAGGTAACCACTTGGTTAGCACAGAATCCACTTCGGTCTGTGTTCTGGCCACCAAGGCTTTCTATAGAGAAATATTGTAAGTGAGAACAAGCTAATACTGGATGATGGGAGCTCCGGATGACTCCCTTAAAACCTGGATTTTTGGTTTTTTTTTTTTTTTTTGGAGGGGAAGAAGCAGAAGATTTAACTTGCCACTGTACTATGGGAGCAGTCCCTTGCCAGCGGCCTGCTGCCAGTCTAAAAAACTTACCCTGTGTTGATGGGTTTCTGTGTTAAGGCTGGTATGTCCAGGTGGCAGATACAAAGGTTAGCCAACACCTGCTCTACTTAAGACTTTCAGAGAAAAGAATGAATATCCTTCCATCAAGTATGATGTTTGGCCTGTATTAGGTGTCAATAGTGATTAGTGATTGGTTGTCACTTCTCTGAAACAGGGAGGTTGGGTGAGATGTCTTCTCTCCTTTTCAGCTCCTACAGCCTCACCAGTGAGTGCTGGTTTGGTAACATGCCAGTTTGACTTTCACAATTGCCTTTAGAAACAAGCCCCACCATAGGAGCTGTGAAGAGTGTGTTTTTGCAGCTGTAATTCAAAGGCCTGACCTCTCTGTCTGACCCTTCCTTCTCACACTCCCCACAGGCGGAACCCTCTGCACTTCCACCTCATTGCTGACTCCATTGCGGAGCAGATCCTGGCCACACTCTTCCAGACCTGGATGGTGCCCGCCGTGCGTGTGGACTTCTACAACGCAGACGAGCTCAAGGTAGGGCAGGTGGGGAGGCACCTCTGTGATCTCTAGCTGGAAGCGTTATTGCTTGTGGTTTAGTAGACTTTAGCAATTCCTGAAATCTTGGTTCCTAATTGAAAATGTCTAGGGCATAATGAGGCTGTTTGCCACCAGAATCTGGTTTTATTAAATAACCACCTTGTTTGCAAAGAATCCGCTTTGGTCTATGAGTTTTGACCACCAAGGCTTTCTGGACACGCTGGAGGCCATTGGCCTGGTATATAATCTGAAAGTGGTCTATGGTCGCTGTCATCTAGAGAGTTCTGTTACCCAGTGAAGTAAATGCGAAGCTCAGACCCCTATGGGCTTGGGTTTAAATTTGCGTATTGTCACTTACTCGTCAAAAGACACAAAGAAAACCACCTACCTCTGCTGGACCTGTTTTCTCATCAGTAGAAAAGGTAGATGAAATACCAACCTCATGGGGGTAATGAAGAGGCTCAAGTGAGAGAATATATTTGAATGTGCTTTAAGAAGACACTGCTCAATAAATATTAACGGTTATGTCAGTCTGGAGGGGTTTCAACCAAATGAAACCCTTTTGGTCATCTCATCCCCTTACAGCTTTTTCTTAGTGCCGTTTCGCTTGCATCATGATTGAGGTCCACAGTTCGACTAAGACATCCTATGTATTCTGGCTCTTGATTCTACTTCTAGTCTTGTCACTTGGCATTCCTGGAAACCTTTGCTATTCCTTTCACTCTAAATAGTAGAGCACACCTCTGGTTCTCTTTGCCCCCCTCTTCTGTGTTTGAGTCTTTGCTTATTCTGTTCCTTCCATCTGATAGGCCCCTCCCACCTATCTTGTCACAACTCCTGTTCATCCTTCAGGACTCAGCTGCAGTGCCAACTCCTCTTAGAAACAACCCCACTTCCACAGGAAAGAGGAAGACATTTCTTGTTCACTTGTCTATCTGTCGGATCCTTCTTAATGGGGTAGGAGGAGAGGAGGTGCACCTTATTCTTTTCTGTATTTCTGGTGCATAGTAGGTACCCCCTAATGCTTGTGGATTTAACAAATTGCTGTGATTAGAGGAACATGTAGCTTTGCAGAAATATGCTGATGTTCTGTCTCCACTCACCTTGGGAAGGACTCAACACCTAAGCACGAGGCTGATTCTGGCAGATTGCATATTCCAAACCTCATAAACCCATTATCTTTTCATTTTAGAGCCATAACATTTTTAATAGATCACTGACATGCTGGCCAGAGTTTCTGATTTTCACATATTTCAGGCTCCGAGGTTGATGGAGATGTTCAGAATTTAGCATTTGGGGATTGTCGTGGTAATTTGCGTGCCATTCCAATCTATTCTGAGCTAAAATTGATTAACACTCTTAAAAAGGGAAAAACAAAATTTAGCAAATTGCTGCACTAATTAAGGTGAAAGCAAGCCACTCTGTCTCCCGGGGTCTTAGCGCCAACACCATGGGGAAAAGCAACAGGGGAGGAGGAGCAGCAGCTGGTTCAGAAGGATGCCCCTGCCACTGTGTTCACCGTTTGCCTTTCTTTTCGTAGTTCAGTGCCATATCCCCTGTGAGCCTGCACCCACCAAAGTGGGCTGGATATAGTGGTTCGTGTCTGTAATCCCAGCACTTTAGGAGGCTGAGGTGGGAAGGATCTCTTGAACCCAGGAGTTTGAGACCAGCCTGGGCAACATAGTGAGACCCCCCTATCTCTACAGAAAATTTTAAAAATTAGCTGAGTCTGGTGACACATACCTGTAGTCAAAGCTACTCTGGAGGCTTAGACAGGGGAATCACTTGAGCCTGGGAGTTCGAGACTGCAGTGAGCTATGATTCTGTCATAGCGGTAAGATCACAGCTAAATAAGTGTATCATTTTTTATTTTTTTTTTTAAGGAAAAAAGAAAAAGGAAATACAAAATGATTAGGGAGAAAACCCAAATTCAAATACTGGTTTACCGCCAAGGAATTCTCTAACTGGTTTTGAACCTCGGTTGTCTCAGCTCTCAGATGGCTGGGGACTAAGTCAGCCACAAAGGAAGGGATGAAATAAGATGGTGCAGTGTGTGCAACATGGCAGGTTCTTAAAAACGCTTCACTCCACTTGCAGCCAAGGCCAGAATGACTTAAAATGCGCTCGGTGGTGTGACCTGTTGTGAAATCCATCAAGAGCTAAGAATTTGAAGGAGTAAGGTTCCATCGACTGGAATTCACTCTGGAAGCCCTTTCCATGGGGCTTGGATGAAAGGAAAAGAGGGGGGGAAACGCTGATCCTCTGGCTCTGTCATGCCCACCTTAATCCAGGGAGACCAGTTGTCTCTTATTTTATATGCTGGCTTTTTTTTTTTTAATAGATCTGAAATGAATTCTTCATGGCTTAAAAAAATGATAGTTTAGAAAATACAATCTGATATGTACAGAATACTATCTCTAGGGTCCTGCTCTCTAACTTGATCTCTACCACTGAAGACTTCATCCAAGTTTCCTGACACCTGCTTTTTATTCGCCTACCAATTAATCGCCTGTCTCTCTCACATTCCTGAATCCCATGAGACTGTTGTCCATTACGACAGTGAGTTTGAAAGTGTTTATAAAACATAGTTTTTCCTAGTAATAGTGGTAACAACGATACATGGCAAAACCAGAACTGTCTGACTCCATGATCTATTAGTCTGTCTATGTATTACTTTATACATAACTCAGATCAGTAAACCGAAATCCATGATCTGCCCCCTCCACCGGCCTGACAGCCCCCCCTGCTGTGGCACTGCCATCTGCTTAGTTGCTGATCTGAAACTGAGAGCTCATCTTTGTCCTTTCCTCTTGCCCTGGTGTGACCACATCACACTCCAGCATGGCTTCACCTCCCCTGCACCTGCTTATTCCATGCTTTGTGACCCAGCACAGTGGCAAGTGTTTTTCAGACTAGTCTCTTCCCTCCGCTGCTCACCTCTCCTCCCTTACATCTCCTCTCATTAGCAAAAGTCAGCTTTCCAAAAACAAGCACAGTGACGCGATTCTTTTCCTCTGGGTAAAACCTTCCCTGGTTTCCTACTGCTGTGAGATAAAGGCTGCAATATTTTTTTTTTCAGAGTCTTGCTCTGTCATCCAGGCTGGAGTGCAGTGGTGTGATCTCAGCTCACTGCAACCTCCGCCTCCTGGGTTCAAGCAATCTTCCTGCCTCAGCCTCCTGAGTAGAGTAGCTGGGACCACAGGTGCACACCACCAGGCCCAGCTAATTTTTGTACTTTTAGCAGAGACGGAGTTTCACCAAATTGGCCAGATTGGTCTCCAACTCCTGATCTCCAGTGATCCACCTACCTCAGCCTCCCAAAGTGCTGGGATTACAGGCCTGAGCCACTGTGCCTGGCCAAGGCCACAGTTCTTAACCGAGTCTCATCTCTGCAAACTCTGGCTCCTGCCTCCTTCCAAGATGTTCTTGCACCACTTGTGTCCTTCCTCACTCTGCAGTCCTGTAGATTCACTGTGTTCCTTCTTTCCCACCAGGGCACCTTTGAACAGGTTGTTTCTTCTACTTACTAAGCTGTTTCCCAACCTCCTCCTTTTCCCTCATTGCTAATGAATAACAAGTTATTTTGCTAAAGTTACATTTACTCAGGGAAACCTTCCCTGCCTTTATCACCTCATAGGGATTACTTTGTTCTGTGTTCTCCTAGAATCACATACATTTCTTTGGTAAACTCATCACAGACGGTATCCTTTCATGCCTTTGTGTGATGAGCTAATGCATGTCATATACTGTGAGCTCCCAAGCCAGGATCATGACCGTTTTTCATCACCTTTGTATCCCAAATGCCTGGTGTGAAGCTTTTAAAGATATTTGCTAAAATCTCTTTAAAGGAAGTTTTATAGATGTTTGCTAAAACTTAAAAAGATGCTTGCTAAATGAGTGGCTTATAGAGATGTTTGCTAAATGACATACACAATGAATTCAGAGCTGGGTCCCTAAGAATAATAAAACCAGTAGCAAGGAGTTTTTTTTTTTTTTTTTAATCACTGTCAGGCCCAGGAATTCAAGTTTCTTTATCACTTTGGAGCTGAGGGTCACAATATTCCTGATGCCTATTGTGTTCCGGGGGCTTGTGTGGGCAGTCAGGAGTTTGTCCACCAACCACCCTAAAGTTGCATAGATGAGGCAGCTCCATTTGCACCAGCCCACCTCCCAAAAGCAAATCTGGTACTGGTGAGTGTTTTTATGACAGGTACATTAGGAGGGAAACATGTCAAAACACCATCCAGGCAGGGCATAGTGGCTCACGCCTGTAATCCCAGCACTTTGGGAAGCCGAGGTGGGCAGATCACCTGAGGTTGGGAGTTTGAGACCAGCCTGACCAACATGGTGAAACCCCGTGTCTACTAAAAATACAAAATTAGCCAGGTGTGGTGACGCGTGCCTGTAATCCCAGCAGCTCAGGAGGCTGAGGCAGGAGAATCGCTTGAACCCGGGAGGTGGAGGTTGCAGGGAACTGAGATCATGCCATTCCACTCCAGCCTGGGCAACAAGAGCAAAACTCCATCTCAGAAAACAAACGACACCATTTAGGAGATTACCTTAGGGAAGGAGGAAGAACAGGAGAGAAATGGCCTTGTGCTCTGTTCTGCAGTTGCTTTCAGGAAGCATGTCAGATGGTACCCTCAGCAGACACACGTGATGGCTTCCCCAGATACAGCTCCAAGAAATCACTTTGTACAGCTGTTGGAAATGGTGTTTCTCAGAAAGGCTCCTGTGGGCCCCTTATTATATCTGTTAGTGCTGGAGAATGAAGTAATAGGGAACATGAAATTTGTGAGGGATTGGTGCCTGATTAAAAATGAACTGTGGCAAATTCGCAGTGGACCAGTATACTTCTCTCTGTAATGACCAATTAGTGGGAATTTGCAAATAGTGATGGCTCGGCCTGCCTATTTCTGTGGCCTGTGAAATGCTCGTTGGTCTTCCCGAAGTTTACATGGGCCGTTTATTTCTGGCCTCCAAGTCCCGGTACCAACAGGCTACCAGGAGTGAAGGTATCTCTGCTCTGAACTCCACTCAAAACATGCAGCTCCTGTCTACAGGAGAAAGAGAACTTACAGGAGAACTTACTTTTGCATAGAGCTTTGTCAGTGATGCCTGCTGTCACTCATTTGTCATGACGACCCTGGGGGTTGGAAAGAGAAGTATGATTACTTCCATCTCACAGATAATTCTTAAAGTGCAGGGTTGAAGAGCATTTGCCTAAGATTAGGCAGCTAACAAGGGCTGACGTTGATATTTGGCTTTTCCTTTCCCAAATGAAATGATATGAGATAGAGGATTGTATAATTCAGTAGACATGGATGTGGTGCAGACCTTAGGGGAAGTTGAAAGACATGGGCTACAGCCCCTGGGGAATGACTGATGGTTACCACTGTTGAGTTGTGCTTCAATTCAAAATTCCTCTTTGTCATGATTTTGGGTCCCACAGGCTGTGGTCTAACATCTGTTGCTTAAGAATCACTTGCTTCAGTTTCTCATGTTTCACGTGGTTCTCTCATGGTCTGTTTCTCACAATACCGCTAAGGACTAGGTCCGGTCATTATTCCCATTGCATATACAAAGAAACTGAGGTATAGGGGTGTTAACTAACTGCAGATCTCAAAGCGCGTACATGGCAGAGCCAGGATGAGTATCCAGAACTGTCTGACTTAATGATCTCTGCCCTTTCTCCTATGTCATATTTCCCTCTCGGTGGCTTGTTTCAGCTAAGTTACTGTCACTGTGTCTAGACAGGGACTCTCTGAGCTTTCGGGAGGGTTCCTTCTGTGGCTGTTCCTGAAGAACCAGTACATTAAGCATGGCCCCTCCATTTAAGGCCTGCTGGGAATGAAACTTCTGTGGGAGATAAAAGGGAGCCCTTCTAAGGACGCTGCTGAGGATAGGGAAGGCCCTATCACTTCTATCCAAGGATCCTGTTCCAAACTAACCAGCATCAGTCTAGGCAGTTGGCTTTAAATCAGCAAAACATTTCTTGCCAGTTTTCAGACAAGGCCCTGCATGTCTACCAGCCTTTGATCTTGCCCCAGCTGGCCCAGAAAGTCACCCCCATGCCATCACTGGGGTGCGCCAGATCCCGAGCTCAGGAAGGGAAGCGGCAGGGCAGTGGCTGTTTCATGATTCACCTGTCTAGCTGGGAGCCCTAATTTATCTCCTTTTCTCTTAGACCCGATGCCTGCTTGTTACCAGCATCAGAAAGATGATGAAGTGAGATTCAGGACTGTGGTTGCAGAAAATATTGATGGTGGACTCTAAAAATTGGCCTCCTACTCATACTTAATTGCCTTTATGCTGGACTGTATGGAGGATGGCAGAGCTTGTCTTTAGACCACTGTCATCTTTCGGCCCCCCCGCAGTTCTGTGGTAGGCAGACTTACTGTTACCGTCATACAGGGGGTGGGTGAACTGCCGCCTTCTGTATCTGTTTCCTGGGAAGCTGTGCCTCCTGAATACTGGACATTTTCTTCTGGGAGAGACAGAAAGAACATGAAATCATAGGATTCTAGAGTTGGTAGGGGGCTTAATACTTAAAAGGTTTTTTTTTTTTTTTTTTTTTTTTTTGGATGAATTAGGCCAAGAAGGGCAAGTGAATTGCCCAAGATACCACATATGTTTCTTTCTAACATACACCTTTTCCCAGAACGGGATCTGGATTTTCTGGCTGCTGTGCCTGGTTTATAGTTTAATGAGGACCACACTTGGCAATGGTTGAGCTTCAGGTGTTGTGACCAGATGCTCTCATGAGGCTGGAGCAGCTCCAGTGAAGCTGAGCCTGTGGAGGAAAGACAGAAGACATAGGTCTGTCTCACGGAAGAGCATTATCTGCCCTGCAGAAAAAATGAGAAGTGAAGTAAGGTGTATGTGGCCTTCAGAATCCCCCAGTTCACTAATAATGTGTTGATACTCAGAGCAATGGACAGAGATAAATAGCCTGTCAAAATGGATAGTTCTGGCTCTCCTTTATTGGTGAAGATTAAATGCATGTAAATAAGGACTTGTATTGGAGAGCAATGCTTGGCACATAATAGGCACTCAACAAATCTTTTTGTTCATAATGTGGCTGCCTTTCATAGATGTAAAGACGACTAATTAACTTCTTAAATCTTTTCTTTTCTAAGCCCACCATGTCAACCCTTCCTCTTCTCCTCTAGCAGTGACTGCTGACCTCTCATCAGAGGGGCTACATTTTGACTTCTTTTTCTAGAATAGTTGATGGATTTATGCTTGTTTCTTCTTTCTTTTTTGGTCCTATGTTATTAGGCAGGGTGGCAGAGGTTAAATATTATGTGCAGTTCTGGAAAGATTACCACTTTCCCATTTTCTTTATTTTATTGGTGCTTGGATTGTCTGTGTGGTTTCTGAATGTGAAGGCTGGTTCTGTAAGGTCAGTAATGCCCCTCTGGCTTCTGTCATGGGCTTTTCTCTCTCACACAATGAGGGCAGGATCACAGAATGGACATGGAAAAGCACAGAGCACTTGAAAGCATACCTTTGTGTATTTATAAGACTGATCTTTGATTGTTCAGTATGGGACACGGAAAATTTTAGACAATGAATGGAAACTCTGATCTGCATTAGAAAATAATACTTTTATGTCGTTTGTTCAATTCACTTTTTACACAGGCAGATTTTTCTTTATTTAGCAGTTTTCTAATGAATGGGTCTTGTCCCCTTTTGAGAAGCATAGAATTTTAATTAGAAAGGAACTTCACAGTCATCTGGCATAACCTTCCACTTTCTTCTATAATATTCTATACGAATGGCCATTAGTCTTCTGCTTTTGAATACTTCCAGAGATAAGAGATCATTACCTCCCAAAGGACCCTGTTCCATATTTAGAAACTCTATTAGAAATGTTCGCCTTATGCTTTACTGAATTCTTCATCGTTGTCATTCTCCTCATTGGTCCACCTGAGCATGAATGAAGATCAAGTGCGAACCTGTGTACCGTTTGTCTGTTCCCTCATCTGCCTTTTCTACTAGACTGGGGGAGGGAAGGGACCTAGAGGGTGAGATTTGTAACTTTTATCTCCATGCCCAGCCCGTAGGACAAAATCTGGCCAATCCTGGCCTCCAGCAAATCCCCAGCTTCTATGTGTTGAGCTACACAGTGTGAGTCAACCAGTTATTTGAAGACCTGACATATCTACTGAGTCTTCTCTTCTCAGTAATCACCACTCCATTTCTTCAACTATGCTCCAAATGACAATGCATGGAGCCTAATTGACCCTTAAACATGTTATCTGACCTCCTTGTGTACTAAACGGTTTCCATGTTGCTGACTTGCTTAAATGTGCTCCATTGTGTCTCCATCCCATAGACAGAGACATTCTCTGTGGTTCTGCAGATCTCAGCACTTCATCTAGATCCACATACCTGACATGCCCCACCTTGAGCTGCAGCTGGTCTGAGCTCAGAGTCTTAAACTCATTTAAAAGCAGTTAAGAGTCCGAACTCGCCTTTTATCTCATCCTGAGCGTTGTTTTCTTCTCATTCTTATTTATTGTGGTCTTCTCATTCACACTTCATTTACCTAATAAGGAAATGCTTAACTGTATCAAAAAAATCTCATGTACCCATAAATATATGCACCTACTATGTACCCACAAAAAATAAAATTAAAAAAGAAGAAAGAAATGTTTTCATATGTTGTATTGGAGCGAGTCTGGAAAGTTAATACTAAGACAAAAGTATGTCAAATTGCAGGGTCTTTATTGCCGGCAGCCATGGAGGACTCCCGTCCCTGTAATCTGTGGCCTTGAAAGGAGGGTGTCAAGACTTTTTATGCCCATAAACCACCTCGCGGGGGGGCGGGGGGTGAGGGGCTTTAGACATTCCAAGGGCCAGTGGACTTTGGACATTTCGTAAATCACCTCCTGGGCGGAAGTGAGGGTGAGGAGCTTCGGATATTTTTAGTTTTATGGAGCTTTTACCGTGTCACACATATACCTACTTTCATTGGGTCCTCCCAAGACCTTCATGCTACAGAGAGGACGTGTGTTTTATTTTGTTTTATTTGTAAGGAATTTGCCAAAAGAATTAACCAGATGCTGCTAAGGAGAGCAGCATTTGAATGGAGCAGATGCCAGAATCTGGTTCTTGTGAGCCTTCCCTGCAGTTCTGTTCTCATGCACCACAAATCTCACCTACAAGAAACTTGAGTTAAAAAACAACTTCAGCCGGGCAAGGGTGCCGATGACTGTAATACCAGCACTTTGGGAGGTTGAGGCAGGTGGACCACCTAAGGTCAGGAGTTCAAGATGAGCCTGGCCAACATGGTGAAACTCTGTCTCTACTAAAAATGTACAAAATTAGCCAGGTGTGGTGGTGCGTGCCTGTAGTCCCAGCTATTCAGGCGGCTGAGGCAGGAGAATCACTTGAACCCAGGAGGCAGAGGTTGGAGTGAGCTGAGATGATGTCATTGCACTTCAAGCTGGGCAACAGGCAAAACTATCTAAAGATAATAATAAACACTTTATTGATTCAAGAGTGTGGTTATAGTGATGGAGTTTGGACCAAAAAAAGACCACATATGTTTGACAAATAATGAGAAAAAGGTGGGCAGGGTGAACTGGAAATTATGATGAGGTTAGGAAATTTTTGCACTGAACACAGAGTCTTTATCCAAATGTTATGAAAGGATAAAAGAGTAGATCTGAGGAGTGAGATGTTAGAGATTTGTTTTTTGGGGGGTTGTTTTTTAGCATGTTAGCTTGGTATTGAGTGGCTGAGCTGAGCTTATATTGGAAAAAGTTAATGACAGCTGTGGGCTCCAGGCACTGCAAGGGCTGGGGTGTTGGCTGCTTTAGGCCTAGGATAATGAAACTCAAGATAAATTGTCAAACACCAAAAAGAGTTGCATATATGCAGATCCAAAGGAGCCTTTACAATCCAGGTAAAGTCAGTGATAAATTGCCCAAATTAGTGGACACCCTAGAAAAATATTTGAATTGCAAGGATTAAAACAAAATCCTTCTTTTAGGATTAATAATTCTCATTAATAAGAGTTGATTATGTGCCAACCTAATATGCTTAACCTGCGTAATCTTCTTTTATCCCTACTATTTCCTGGCGAGGAAACTGAAGCATAGGAAAGAGACTTGTTCGGGTTACTCAGCTGATGCATTTGGAACCAAAATGTGAATCTGGGTAGTCTGACTCTTGAGCAGCACTGTCTGATGAAAATAGAATGGCAAGCCATCTGTGCAATTTTAAATTTTCCAGTAGTCACACTTTGAAAAGCAAAATGGAACCAGTGAAATAAATTTTAATAATACATCTTACTTAATTATTTTTATCCAAAATAGGTATCATTTCAGCCTGTGATCAGTAGTTTAAGAATTGCTGATATATTTTACAGATTGTAAATATTAAGTCTTTGAAATCTGGTATATATTTTGAACATCTCACTTTGGACATGACATATTTCAAGTGCTCAGTAGGCACATAACAGTTGTTGATGGCTGTGAACAAGGTATGGAGTTTGGCTTCTAATACTACATGGTAATTAATACCAGGGCAGAGAGTGGAGGAGACAAGGTTATTATCTTAAAAGAATAAAAATCCCACCTCAGCTTTCGCACTATCTAAGTGTCCAAATAAAATGTCTGCTGAGTTTTGAGCAAAATAGAGACACAAGAATACCAACCAAGTTTTCTGATGCTTTAAGGCAACAGAAAAAATGAAATGCTGTGCAAGAACTCAGAAAATACATAGCAGTAGGCCAGGTACAGTGGCTCATGCCTGTAATCCCAGCACTTTGGGAGGCTGAGGTGGGTAGTTTACTTTACCCCAGGAGTTCAAGGCCAGCCTGGGCAACATGGTGAAACCACATCTCTGCCAAGAAAATAAAAAAATTAGCCAGTCTCATAACTTGGTCTCAAATAAGTAGATTTAAAAATTTTTTAAAAAACAGAAAAAAAGGAAATATACACAAGTGTATTGTTCTCGAAGTAACTATACCTTATTTGCAAGCCATCCAAAAAAGTAATCAAAGTGAATATTCAAGCATGAAAAGGTATTATAAAGGGACAGACACTTCACACCCACTACAATGGCTACGATTAAAATGACTCACAATACAAAGTGTTGGTGAGGACGTGGAACAGCTGCAACTCTCTGACATCACTGATGGAAGTGTAAAATGATATACCACTTCAGAAAACAGTTAAAAAAGTTAAACATATTCTCACAATCTCACCTAGAGGTTCCACTCTTAGGTGTTCAACCAAGAGAAATAAAACATGTGTACTCAAAAACTTGTATGTGGATATTCATGGCAGCTTTATTCATAGGACTTCATTGTCCAGTTGGACACAGTGGCTCACGCCTGTAATTTCAGCACTTTGGGAGGCTGAGGTGGGTGGATCACCTGAGGTTAGGAGTTTGAGACTAGCCTGACCAATGTGGTGAAAGCATGTCTCTACTAAAAATACAAAAATTAGCCAGGTGTGGTGGCACACACCTGTAGTCCCAGCTACTCGGGAGACTGAGACAGGAGAATTGCTCGAACCTGGGAGATGGAGGTTTCAGTGAGCTGAGATCATGCCACTGTACTCCAGCCTTGGCGACAGAGCAAGACGCTGTCTGGAAAAAAAAAAAAGTTGGACTTAATTGTCCATCAGCTGAAGAATTTGATGAACTGTGGTATATCTCAGCAATGAAAAGGAATGAACTGATGACACATAACAGTAATACCAATGGAAAGGTTTTATGCTAAGTGAAAGAAAGCCAGACCAGAAGACTACTTGTTAAATGATTCCATGTTAAATAATTCAATTTATATGACATTCTTGAAAGCAAGACAGAGTTAATAGGAGCCAGAGGGTGGTGGTGTGGGGATTACCCTGAAAGGGGTACTAGGGAATTTTTGAGATTGATTGAATTGTTTTATAAAGTGATTGCTGTGAATTATGATGATGTAAATTTTTCTTCTCAAAGCTCAAAAAGAATGCATAAAAACACTATTACGGAAGTAAAATCAAACATCAGTTATTTTAATAAATGTAAGTGTGCTAAATTCTTTCATTACTGGATAACAACTTTCATTCTCGGTTAAATAACAATATAGTGTATATTAATTTTAGACAAACTCAAATATAATAAGACACATTTAATTAGATAAAATTACTAATTTTAAATTGATAATAATAATACTCATAAGAGGATATAATAGCCAAGTTATTTTCCAAGTAGAAAATTTCTATATTTTGGGGAGCACTTTAGCCACAGAAAAGAAAGGTGAGTCATCTTGTTAATAATGACAGAAATGACTTTTAAAACATAATATCAGTAGTTATCAAACTGCCTATCATGTGGAATAAAAATGAGTTTTTATATGTTTATCAAAAAAATTACAGAAATGATAGCATACTATGGCCCAAGAAAACCTCACTGAATTCCAAACCACAAAAATTACACAGGCCCTACTCCTGACCACAGTGTAGGAAAACTACATATTAGAAACAAACTTTTAAAGTGGAGATCCAAACTACTTGGGAACTAGGGGAGGGTAAAGAATTTTCCTAAATGCTATTTAATCGAGAAGGAAGTAAAAACTAAAAGTATAGCCTGTTGTGGTAGCAGCAGAAGAGGAACATTTCACAGTAAAGTTTATGGAATGTGCCCAAAGCTGTCACTGGAGATATTTTAATAGCCACCACTTCTTTCATTATTCAAAAACAAAGATGATAAATGAATCTTACATTTCATTCAGTAATTGAAATATGAACAGTGGTATGTCCCTAAGGAAAGCAGAAGAGAAGTGGAGTTCATAGCAGAAGTCTGTGAAATAAGGAAAATAATAAACAGAAAACTAAACAAACAATCTGTATTAATCAAGATTAATTAGATTAATTTTTAATTATTTTCTATATACAAGAAGATGGCAAACCTCTGGTAAATTTAATAATAAACTGGAGGAAATGTTAATAAGCAAAACAATGAATAAGATGGTATACAACAAAATAAATTTGGAAAATGGAAATCAGAATCAATAATAGCCGACATTTACTTGTCACTTCCCATGTATCAGACATAGTACTAAACATGTAGTGTTGATTATCTCATTGAAATCTCGTGACAGACCCTTGAAATTCGTGCTGTGATAATCTTTTCAGAGGAGGAAGCTGAGAGTAGAAGCAGCTAGACCAAGACTTCCTAGCTGTGGCCTTGAGGAAACAGAAACTGAGCCCTTCACCCTAGCCCTGGGCCCTGGCCTTTCCTTCTTACTCACTACAATTGGACTCTGTGTGAAATTCCGTGCTGATTTACGAAAGCCTGGAGGTGTTCTGTTGTGTTTGCCTGAAAGAAGATTTGCATTTATTGCTGCCATTCGCCTGAGGCACTGTCAGTCCTGATCACTTTGAATTAAATTCTGCATTTGAGATCTGTCAGAAGCCAGGTAGCTTGAGTCCAGATAACACATCACTGTGTGATCCTACTTGAGGATTGTAATTCTCAGGGAAGGCCCCCATCCCCCACTTCAGTAGTCATCCAGATAAAAATCAGAGTGTTTCCTGTCTCCTTTCTATGTGGGGGAGTTTGTCTCTAAATCACCTTTATGCTGAGAGTGTAGGATTTGGGGGTCCTAACTTCATGCAGAGGTTCTCTCTCTGACCCCCTCTTAAGCCAGGGCTGTGGCCTTGTCTTCTCCCTCCTGTGCCCTCACAGCAGTGAAAGCAGAAGTTCAAGAGCCATTCCACTCAAAGCAATACTGAGTGTCAGGAATTACTTGTATTCTAATTTGCCAACTTGGACTCGCTCGTAATTTTTGTAGTTTTGCTTTCATGCCAACTCAAGTTTCATGCACATATACACACACATTGCTTGTTAACTTTTCAACTTGTCACTGTGAGGATTTTGAGGTTATCTAGTTCACCAAGTTGCCTGAAATAGAAATCTCCCCGTCTGTCTTCTAGAGCTCAGTAGCATCTCAAGGAAAGTGTTCTGGTCCCACCATTCTGTTCAAATTTGGGTTCCCCTTTTATAGGTTATCTTGCCACCTCTGCTTCATTCTTCATGACATTGACCCTCGTCTACTTACTTGTTAAATACCTTTGATGCATGGGTATTGGTTGTATGTCTCACTTGCCCACTACAATGTGGAGTCTACATGGACGTACCTATCTGCTCTTACTTCTGCTTCCTGATTCTTAGCATGTACTTGCTCATAATGGACTCTTAACTAGGTGTTTGAATGCAGAAGTCTTGGTAGTGATTTTGACGGTTTCATTCAGCTAGGAGGAATTGCAGTAACAGATACTTTATCTGCCGTAAACATTAAAAGAGAAAGCCAATAACCTCTGTTCTGGGTGTCCATGGTCTCTTGCTCAAGGAAGAATTTCCAGCCTGTAGAGAATAAATGGATTATGCAACAAAAGGTATTAATGTCATTGAGCATTTGAGAAATTATCAAATAGGGTATCACCAGATAGAAAAAATAAATTTTGTATTGATTGGAGGCTTGAGTTTAAAAACAGAAACATTAAAACTGTAAGAATATGAAAATGTTCGTCTAAGGGTGAAGAAGGTTTCTATGTGCCCAGGGAAAACGAAAAAAAAAAAAAAAACTTAAAATTCCAATAGATCTGATTAAATGCAATGGAAAAAAATCAAGGGGAAAATTCTGAATAAACAAATAAAATTAAACAACAAGTGATAAATTGGAAAAATTTTGCTTGAAACAGATTTAGCCTGTAATACATAAGAGCTGTTACAGATAAATAGGAAATTACAGACCCACAGAAAAATGAGTAAAAGATAAGAATGAGGGAACTCGCAAAAATATGCAAATAGTAAAAAAAAAAAAAAAAGCTATAAATATATTCAAAGAAGGAAAATAAGATTTGTATGTCTATATAGGAGTCGTTAAAAAGTTCTGTTGACGAGTATCCATGAGCACCGACACTCCTTAAAGTGTCTGCTGTAAGTGAACGTCAGGATGCCCTTTTTGGGATATTTTGGCAATATCTATCAAGATTCTTAAAAATTATATGCAGGTTCTGTGGTGCAGAAATTATTTGCCCCAAGGAAGTAGAGGTGGAATCAGGATTTTCACTGTGGTATTGTTTGTTTGCAGTAGTAAACCTTAGATACAACCTAAATCCCAGCATGCGTGAAAGAGTAGATAAATTATGGTACATCTTTGCAGTAAGGTAGTTGAAGCTTTTTCAGATCATTTTAAATAACGTTTTATTGATTTAATAGCAGTGTTGAATGTTGCTTGAATAGATGGAAAAAGGAAATAGTTGTGATATTAAGTTGAAAATAAGACACAAAACGACTTCTTTTCAAAGTTTAAAGATGTCTATATAGTTACATAATTATTTACAAAGGCAGAGCATATGACAGTGTTTAATATGTTATCTCTGGGTACAGGTATTCTAGTTTTTTTGTTTTCATGGCATTTTACGCAATTTCTGAAATAGCACAGTTTTAAAAAATATTTTTCTCTAGACTTTGAAAGGAACAGAGGGAAGGAAGGAAAGAGAAGGTAGTGACTTCAAAGAGATAGGTAATGGAAATTGAAACCTTGTTCTTCCTGTTTGGGGGGAGCATGGCATATTCACAGGTGTAAGAGCACAGCATACTGTTGAGTTCGGCTCACCTGCCTGTGACTTCTGACTGTCATGGGTGCCACTGTTTCTGTAAGAAGGGCTTGCACGTGATAATCCAGGTAGAAGACCACCCACAAACTTCTAGAGGCTTTGTGTGCATTTGAGTACCCACCGTGTTTACTTAGGTCATCTTGGAGGTGTCTTTTGGGAACATGTGAAGGAGCATAATGGGGGGAGGTTCTAAAAGACTCACTTTATCTCCTTTTATGCAGCCACAGTGATTCCTCCCTGCATTACCTATGTGGTCAGTTTCCTGATCTTTTATGTTGAGATCTAACGTCAGTTAAAGAGCTTTTGGTTGCAAGTTGTTTTTTTAGTTTTTTGGTTTTTTTTTTTTTTCTTTGAAATAACCTTAGCAAAATGCCTTTAAAAATCTACTGATTTTGTCTCAAATATCAAGCACATAGGTTGGCAGTTCCAAGAGTGGTGGTTATTATTTTGGAAATTTTCATGGGATCGTCATGGTTAAGGGGTGAGACTAAATCCAGAAGTCAGCTGCTTACAGGACTGTAGATGGGGAGAGGGGAGGCAACCTTATTCTTATATGCACTGTCTCTCATTTCCAAAGAAGGAATCTTCTCCAGATGTCCCAGGAGACTTTGCTTCAGGTACATTTGCCAAGATGACGTCTCAGGCTTGTGACCTATCTTCAGAGAGGACTGAGAAAGTGATGATTCTTTGTGTCTTTGCCTGTGTGTGTGTGTTTCTGTGTGTGTCTCAGTGTGTCTTTGTGTGTTTTCAGCCTTCTCAGTAGGGAATCTGAAGAGTAACTCTCTGGATAGGCAACCAGGAGAAACTCCCACATTTTCTTTTTAAGTTTCTTGTGAGAAGAAAATGCTTATTTTGGGAGCAGGGATAATTAATATATATATAAGTAAGTTCCTGTCTCCTCTCACACTTCTTTTTCTTTTCTTGTTTGTTTTTGAGATGGAGTCTCGCTGTGTCGCGCAGGCTGGAGTGCAGTGGCGTGATCTTGGCTCACAGCAACCTCCACCTCACAGGTTCAAGCGATTCTCATGCCTTAGCCTTTGGAGTAGCCAGGATTACAGGTGCACGTCACCACACCTGGTTAATTTTTGTTTTTTGTTTTGAGACGTGATCGTGATATGTTGCCCAGGCTGGAGTGCAGTGGCTGTTTACAGGCACAATCCCACTACTGATCAGCACAGGAGTTTTGACCTGCTCCATTTCCAACCTGGGCTGGTTCACCTCTCCTTAGGCAACCTGGTGGTCCCCCGCTCCCGGGAGGTCACCATATTGATGCCGAACTTAGTGTGGACATCTGATTGGCATAGCGCACTACAGCCCAGAACTCCTGAACTCAAGTGATCCTCCAGCCTCAGCCTCCCGAGTAGGTGGGACTACAGGCACATGTAACCGCACCTGGCTATTTTTTATACTTTTAGTAGAGACAGGGTTCCACCATGTTGGCCAGACTGGTCTCAAACTCTCAACTTTAAGTGGTCCACCTGCCTCGGCCTTCCAAAGTGCTGGGATTACAGGCATGAGCTACCTGGCACAGCCCACTCTCTCTTTTTCATCTATGACTTCTAAGGTAGCCAGTTTGGAGTTTGAATTGGATCATGTTAGGATTTTCTGTGACGCCTAGTATGTACATGGGGAAGGTTCCAGTTCCTTCAAGATTAGGGTGGATGGAATGCCAGTTGAGTTTTCATTTTTTTCAGTAGTACAGGGAAACCAGCTGGCTGGGAAAACCTGATGTTAATTCTATTTAATAGGTAGCTGAATTCTCATTTGATTAGGAGGAAGCAACTCGGGTTTGTACCTTGATACAAATCAGTCAGTGGATAAGGATTTCCTGAACGTACACTGTTCTGGAATTCAGATGAGGAAAAGCTCATTCTTCTCCCAGAATTTAGTGAAAACTAACGAAATAGGGAAGAGTGTTGTACCATTCATTTACCAGCTAGATAGTCAGGGATGACTTCACAGAAAAAGGGAGACCCTGAGCCGAGCCTTGGGGGCGACTGTGATTTCCAGGGGTGGAGGTGACATATGGTGTTCCCCATGCTAGGTACATCATTATCAAGAACACAGAAGCTTTGAGGAGGAGGTAAAGAGGAGGCGTAAGAACGTTTTATCTTGTTCTTTGAGTTAATGACAGGCTTTCGTTGCCTAAAGAAGAGAAGACCTTCTCCCAAGCAAAACTCCTTTACCTGTTTATTTTCTGTTCAGCTTAACTATAAAAGTTAATACTCTTCCATCATTAGACTTTCTATCAGAAAAGAAAGAAATGCATTTATTTTTTCTGCCTGACACTTTCTTCTCTTTTTTACTTATGAAGGGCGCAACTTTTTAGTAATTGAGGAAACTAATAAACCAGATCTCTAAAACTAACATGGAGGACTGGTCAGGATGCCCATGGGAGGAAATTTGAGCCAGTTTTTATCTCTGAGGTTTCAGTATCAGTATATCCACATTTTAATTAAAAGATAGCAAATAGGCCGGACGCTGTGGCTCATGCCTGTAATTTGAGCACTTTGGGAGGCTAAGGTGGGCAGATCATGAGGTCATGAGTTAGAGACCAGCCTAACATGGGGAAACCCCATTTCTACTAAAAATACCAAAATTAGGTGGACAACTTGGTGTGTGCCGGTAATCCGAGCTACTCTGGAGGCTGAGGCAGGACAATCACTTGAACCCAGGAGGCGGAGGTTGCAGTGAGCCGAGATGATGCCACTGCGCTCCTGCCTTGGTGACAGAGCCAGAATCCATCTCAAATAAAATAAAATAAAATAAATGGAATGCCCATATATGTGTCTTGGAAAGTGCTAAGGGAGTTTGCAAGGTAAATATAGTAAATATCTTTCACAAAGGGTGTTCTTACGGGTGAGACACATGTTACTGAAGGAGTAAACAAGGCGAGGGCAACATACTACTTCTTACTGGGTAGGTGGGGACCCAACTGTCCTTATATTTGGAAAGTTGAACTTTCATTTTACAGCATACAGAATCCATTTTAAAATCAATGTCTCTGACCTATTCAGTGGATTCAGGGGCAAAAGACAGAGCTGAATGGGATAGGCATTGTTAAATTCCTTTCTGAGTTTCTATTTTTCTTATTTATCGGGTAACTTGCAACAGGATGCCAGCTCTATACCTTGTGAGGCATTGTTTCCTACTGAGATGGACAACTAAGTCCAAAACCCTGACCATAAGGTATTCAAGTCCAGTGGCTTAGTGACAGTGTGGTTCCTGAGGGTAGGAATCTTGATGGATGAGTAGAAAATCAAGAAATAAAATGGATTTGCTTCCTGTAGACTTAATATTTTTACCTTGTGATGGTTCCCAAAAAGAAGGTGTTTTGGTGAAAAGCTACCTCCATGCACTGCCTTCTTCCTGTGGGGGTGACTGCATTGAGAGGCAGATTGATTTTTACAGCTGACTTGACAGGGTTTTGACGTGTTGGCTGTGACATAGAAAGGTAGATCTGGGATGGTGGAGGAGAGGGACCATGTCTAGCTTCTAGAATTCTGGAACAAGCTGGTGGGTGCGTGGTGGTAGAAAGATGGAGAACATGGAGGAAGGATTGAGCTTTAGCAGGAAGAGCAAAAGTCCTATTTGTTGTATAGACAGGGCATAATACATGTGACCGGAGCTGTCCAAAGTAGACAGGTGCTCGTACTTAATGTGGTTTTTTCCCCTGAATAATGACATAGTACGGTATCAGCAGGGGGCACAAGTGCCCCCATTCTTTAAGCATCCTGCAAAGTGGTATTCCTGGTTGAAAGCACAGCCAGGTACAGCTTGGAGCTACTATCTAGCAGAAAGAATTCACTCTCTTCTTCTTTTTGTACAAGACAAGAATGAGGGTGCTCTTGACCTAGTGAAGTTAACATTTGGTGCTCCGATGCTGAGAATCTGGTTTGGAGGTATTATTTAGGGGAATGCTAAGGAACATCAGCTGTCAAGCACCTGGAGCTTGGAGACCTTGGTTCAGTGTGAAGTTGAGTTGAGGATGAGGTGGACAACGTGCCTAGGTAGAGTGGAAAGGTGTAATCTCTCTCGTGGAGAGAACGGCAGCCAATGGCTAGCTCATTGCCTCCAGCCAAGAGAGATGTGTTTGTATCAAGTGATTGGACAGTCTTGCTTATTTAAACTTTATATTCTTTAGTGTGTAAGTCTCATTCAATTCTCTTCTTAGATGTAGGAGTTAAAAGTTGTCACTTGTCTTTCTTTAAGTAAGGATGCTGAGGACCTCAAACCCGTTTTTTTTTCCTCTTTGAAGGTACTTTCTTACCTCCAGATAATGCAAAACTTAGGTGAAAGCTTAAGCAAAATGTGTACTCTCATGTACCAAGACAGAGACTGTTGATGCACGTCTATTTTTCTGAGTTTCAGCTAATACTTTGAGCAAGGTGTCTCACCCTTAGCACTCATGATGTTCTGGGCCAGATAGTTTCTTGTGGTGGTAGCTGTCCTGTCTGAGGATGTTGAGTGACGTCCCTTGCCTCTGTCCCCCAGATCTGGTAGCACCCTGACGTTCAAGTGGTGATAACCTAAAGTGTCTCCAAGTATTGCCAAGTGTCCCTTGGGTGCAAAATTACCCTTCATATTGGAAATGGACACAATTGGCCAGGCACGGTGGCTCATACCTATAATCTCAGCACTGTGGCAGGCTGAGGCGAGCAGATCACCTGGGAGTTCAAGACCAGCCTGACAAACATCGAGAAACCTCGTCTCTATTAAAAATACAAAAAATTAGCCAGGTGTGGGTGGTGCATGCCTGTTATCCCAGCTGCTCAGGAGGCTGAGCCAAGAGAATCGCTTGAATCCAGAAGGTGGAGGTTGCAGTGAGCCAAGATTGCGCCATTGTACTTCAGCCTGGGCAACAAGAGCGAAACTTTGAGGAAAAAAAAGGAAAGGGACACAATTGGGGTGACTCCACTGTCTAAGCAAGAGCTGACTGTGAAGGTGGTGGGATAGAAAGTTGAAGCACTCAAAGCAGAGTCCAGTCCAGTGGATTTGTCGTTTTATTCCCAACCCTGCGAAACATTAATATGTTGCCATCACCTGGTGACCCCATGGTGATGTTCATTCATTACTCTCTCCTCATTTGCGACACCAACGGGTCAGATTCTCTCTGTATTCTAGCCAGGTAAACAAAATAGCTTTATTGATTTCTATACAAAGCTAACTTTGAATAGGAAACTTGGAAACATTTCAGTTTTCATCCCTGGTTGTACCATTTCACCAAGCTGATTTTAGGAAAAGGTGCACAAAGGTATCAAAGTGTGAATTTTCTTGCTGAGAACAATAGATGATACTTCACAGCTTCCTAATGCCATCTGTTTCCTACGATAAAGTCCCAGCATTAAGTGCTGGTGTTAGAAGGCCCTCGACATTGTAACGGTGATTTTCCTGAAGGTCAGCAGGGGCAAATTTTGACTCTCCCACTCACTGGCTGTGCAATTTGAGACAATGATGTTTTTAAGCCTCATTTTCCTACATGTAAAATGGAGATATGAATCCCTTATTTGCTTAATTCAGACTTATTTTCAGGCATCCAATGAAATGCTAGATGGAAAATTGCATTGTAAATGAGAAAAGGCTGCACACGCATTCTTATTACTATTATCTCCATCATCATTCCTATTATCATTTTTGAAAGATGGACATCTTACAGACCATCTTACGACTGGTTAAGTACCCTTTTGTATACTCAGCTCCCCTGGCTAAAAACTCATCTAACTAGAATATTTTCATTGGGTTTAACCACTCAGCCAGGCTGAATTCAAGAACCCCAGTGGGTTTTAAATCTGCTCACTACTGGCTAAATAACATGTTTGAAGAGAAAATAGCAAGCAATGATCAACATCTTATTCAGAGGCATAATAGCACCGCTGAAACTCCCCTTTCTCATCCCCTATTATGATTAATGTGCTGCTATTACTTAATGTAGATTGTGTCCCAGAGTGTGCGTGTTGCCTTTACATTGTATGTATACGTAAGTCTCGCCCTCCAAAACCAGCCATTATAAAGGAGGAGAGAAAATCACAACTGGTGACATGTGGTAAAGGACTAGTGTCTCGAGCTCACTCACTGTGATCAGGCCTTTATTCCACCTGTCACGTAATGAAATATTTCTTCCTTCTTGATTCAGAATGAACCAGCAGCTTGATTCTGTCAGGTCCTCTGCTGGATATTTTCCTGTACATCATCCCGTTTTCAGGCTGACAGAGCAATAGGGGGCCTTGTGTCTGCTTTACAGATGCAGAACCTAAGATTCAGAGAAGGGAATTGACCACACTCCAGCTTATGTTGAGGGCAATGCTCATGTCATTACTCCATGTTGTTTCCAAATCAAGGACGCTTAAATATTCCCAGAGGATTAAAAAACACGTATATTATGTGTGAACTCAGCTTGGGTCTTGATGTTCCCCAGTTAGAATTAATTTGGGCTCATTTCCTAATTGTTGTGTACGTCAGGCTTGATTCCACATAAGAATTACTTGGTACGTGTTGGTAACACAAGACCCCCAACACAATGGTAGGGGCCGCTCTGGATGACACATTAGCATTGCTTGTGATCCAATCCCAAACAAGCAGCAATACCAGGCCCTACCACCAGATGTCCTAGTTTAGTTTTACTGGGGCAGGCCCAGTAGTGAGCTCACGTAATTTCAAAGTGTAGCCTGCACTGGGCTGGGGCTGCAGCAGGTCTTTTATCAGTGTCCTGAGGGAGGACACCCAGGCTACACTTGGCTCCTGCTCAGGACCCTCTGTAACGTGCAAATGCTGACCGTTAGTTTCAGAAGACTGAGACTTTGCCTGGCACACTGTGTTAGTCCGTTTTCACGCTGCTGATAAAGAGATACCCGAGACTGGGCAATTTACAAAAGAAAGAGGTTTAATTGGACTTACAATTCCACATGGCTGGGGAAGCCTCACAATCATGGTGGAAGGCAAAGAGGAGCATGTCCCATCTTACATGGATGACAGCAGTCAGAGCGAGCTTGTGCAGGGGAACTCCTTGTTTTAAAACCATGAGATCTCATGAGACTTATTCACTGTCATAAGAACTGCCCCTGTGATTCAGTTACCTCCCACCAGTTCCCTCTCACAACACATGGGGATTCAAGATGAGATTTGGGTGGGGACCCAGCTAAACCGTATCACACCCTCTTTGGATAGTAAAGCACAGAAGTTAAAAATCCATTGTAACAAGCTTCCTGGGTCTGTACATATGTTTCCAAGCTTCCTTTGCTGCTTTGTATTTTGGTGTTAACAATTTTCTCAGTAGAGTGTTGGTGGCCACTTACAGTCCTTTAGAGACTGGAGAAACATTTGTACTGAGAAGGTATGTGACTATATTGTAACTAAATTGGAGTGTTCCCTTCCATTAACAATATGAGCTCAATCTAGTAGTCACCTTAGTCTTTTCTGATTTTCCTTCCTGTCTCTGGGTACAGTTAATTTAGCTATGTTCCAAGAATATTGGTTAGAGTTTATATACAGCTTTCACTTCCTAATATTCGTGTATCATATTTGAATCAGTCTCCAAAAATGACTAAGGTTGTTGGAAAGAGGCAAATCTGATTTTTAGTCCCAGCTCCTATAATTCTTTATAATTGGGTGATATCGTTGATGCCTACATCATACACGGTAATAAAGGTTATTGTGTGAATTAAAAGATACTTGTAAATTGCTTCAGTATAGTGTTACATAGTAAGCATTCAGCAAATGTTATTGTTATTATAAATATGATACTCTTCTCTCCCGTTTAATGGTGATCTTCTAAGAATGAGGAACATTTTTTATTTACTCCTCTTTCCTTAGCATCAAGTACAGAATTTGGCACACACAGTGAATGTTTAGATAAATGAGTCACTTTTGGAATTAGGTAATTTTTTTTTTGAAAGGTGATTTAGAGCATTAGGAATTCCTTTGATCAGTAGCCAAATCCCCAAGTAGAAGTAAAGGCATAATGGAATTATCTTGTACCGTGCACTGTCTTTTATAGTACTTTCTAAGAGTGACATTCTTCCCTTCTACATTCTTGTATATGATAAATTCTAAATCTAGACAGTTTAGACAGCCATCCTCGCAATCTGGTTGCCTTGACAATCATCATATTAAACAGTAAGGGCCTGTTGTTGGGGTTGGGGGGGTAAATGTCAATATAACCACAGTCTAAATCTTCTGAAGCAGGGCTTCAAGGTCAAGGTGAAAATATTTGAAATTGCAATAATGCCTTTGGTTAATGTTTGTTAGATGTATTACAAGAGCCAAGTAAAGCCGTCATCTTTTCAGGGTGACCAGTGAAGAGGTTCATTTTGGCTGTCAGCCAGAAGAAATTCGGACTGCCATTGACAAGGTTTTTCTTTTACTATACCAGGAGGCTTTTGCCTTCTGTGTGTGGTGAAAGCAAACAATTTTGAAACCAAACAGAAATTAATTAAGGGACATCTCTGGGTCATCATCCTCAACCCTCTTTGCCTGCTTGGAAGTTGCTGTCCCATGTATTTAAATTGACCTGCAAGGTAGATCTCCACAGCTGGGAACAGAGATTGTCACAGGCAAGGGTGTTAGCTACAAAGTGCTACAGAGCCCTCTGAAAGTGAAAAGCAAAGTGCCTCATTAATGCAGAGCAGTGTGAGGCTTCATTAATTGCAGCCTATGTGGCTGCCCTTTTTAGATGGCTCCATGGGAAGACGGAAGTAAGAGTGGAAGAAGGAATGGTTGCAAGAGCGAGAAGTTACTCCCCAAATCTCCAGATGCACTTTGTCAACAGGGAAATGTGTTTTCTGATTCAGATGTCTTTTGTTTAAATTCAGAGAGGTAGGAAAGAACTGGTGGATTGGGCAGAGGCTGGGATCAGGAAGCAGGTTTTTGAGCTGTGTGTGCTTTTGCCCACTTCAGTGTTTTGTGGCTATTTCAGTGTTGTGTGATCCTAGAGGGTGGTGTTTCTTAACCTGTTTTTAAAAAGTATCACTCCCCCTCTCCTCAGTGCCTTTTTATACTTTTTATTTCCCTGATTAAACCTCTGACATGAGATTTTAGTAATAAACCATTGGAATATCTGATTTTTTTTTTTTTTTGGTCCCCACAAGAACCAAGTTTTGTGTCTGTTAAGAATGCATGCAGTGGAGTAAATTTATGGTAACAGAAATGAAGTCTTTTTTTCCACTTGCATTTAATAGCAGAATGATTATATCTATTCTTAGCACTTTGAACAGGAATTAAATATAATTAAATACACATGCACATATATAGTCACCTGTCTATATCTGTGGGTTCTATATTCTTGGATTCAACCAACCAAGACTTGACAGTATTCAGAGGAGAAGAATAGATGGCGACACCTGAACTGAACATGTATGGATATTTGTTTTCTTTTCAGAAAGCATACACTACGCAATACAGTGTAACAGCCATTTACATAGCGTTTACATTGCATTAGGTATTAAGTAATCTAGGGATGATTTAAAGTATATGAGAGGATATACCTAGGTTATATGCAAATACTACACTGTTTTATATCAGGGAACTTGTGCACCTGAGGATTTTGGTATCCTTGCGGGTGCTGGAACCAATCCCCAACAGTTAGAAAGGGAGTGTATACCCACACATACGTATCCATGTGCATACACGTGACTTTAAGCTAGAATTAGGGTCCAGTTTAACCGTGTAGCTTCTCTCTTGGCCCTACTCTTGCGTCTAAGTCGCTGGTGATGTCCATTCATGTGAGCATATTCACATACTTAACACTGCAGATGGACAGCTTATGGCATACACTGATAAAGCACCATGTCATCTAACTTAAAACTAGCACAATAGCACCAAAGCCACCTGGATGTCTTCACCATCCCAACCTCAGCCTCCCTCACTCCCACTGCCTATCAGGGTAAACCACTACCCTGTGATCATCCTTTTTGAAATTATTTGTTATGACTCCCCAAACTGTGTATTATTTCCTCAAAGCAATCTTCTGGCACAGAGCTGTACACTTACAAGTCTCCGAAGTGTTTGTTAAATGAATGAATGAATGAATGATGAATAAATGAAGCAGATTGATCAGTATATCCCTGTCAGAAGCAGTGGTTCTCGATAAGTGTTTGTGTAAATACATTGTTTTAGTTTTTTAAAACTATTCATTGAGTGCCTTCCATGTGTCAGACACTCTGCTAAGTGTACATACATAAATACATACTGTGCACTGTGATAAGAATTGCAGCTTCTAAAAATATTAAGATCAGACTACACAGGAGCTAATGCAATTTTCTCCTCAGTGCATTGAAAAATCTATTAGTTAAGAAGGCAGCTATATTTCAGGAAATTAAACCACTGTAACAGTCCAGTTCACAAATCAGAACTCCCAGTGCTTTGAAATGCTCCACTTCATAACATAAAGTACTGAGGGATGTTCAGGCAATCTGTAAATGCTCCAGTGACCAATCCCCTCAAGCTTCCCAAAGCTAAATAGAGGATGCTTCTTGCTGGGCAACACAGGGCTTTTGTGGCACTGAGATGAGGAGGGGCATGTCTGTAGATTCACGGTCACATTCCCTTGGTACACTTTGCCTTTGTCATCATTCTGGAATTACTTAAGTTTGTAGAAGATGGTTTCTCAGTAGACCTCTGAATAATGAGCATTTTAGGTACAAGCCAGCTAATCTTTTTTGGGGCTAGGGTTCTGTGCTCTGAATAAATAAATGTTCATTGGTGCTTATGGGAGATTGCCATCACTGACAAAGACCAGCTTCGAGGCTCTCACAAGGTGTCCTTCTAAGTTACTAATGTAAGAAGATGCGAAATATGTAATTCAGTTCTCCTGTTGATGCTGGCTACTAAGAATTTTGCTGTAGCTGACATAGAGCTGCCTGTATTGAAACAGGACTTCTAAATTTAAAAAGAAGTAACAGCCAAGAAGCCTTCTTGGCCTCACTGTCATAAACTACCTATGAGATATAGAGATAGCTAAGGAACTCCTAATGTTACATTGACACTTTCTTTTATTAATATTTGGGAAAGGTCTTCTCTCCCTATAAATCCAACCAAGTGTCAGTTTCAGATGGGGCATTTAAGCTTGGGGCTGTCATATGACTTGTTTCTGAACGGTAAGTTGGTTGTTGATCCAGTGTAAATGATTCAACCAAGAAGATTTTGAGAAATAATGTTTTCTGTGTCTCCTAACTTGGTGTTTCTTAGAGTGTAATCTATGGATGCCTGCATTTGAATCACCCGGGGTGCCGGTTTAAAAAACCACTGATTTCTAGGCCCTACCCCAGATCTAATGAATCTCTCTCAGTAGGATCCTAGGAATCTCCATTTTCACCAGGCTTCCTCCAAGGTTCTGAAGCCTCTCAGCTGCCTTCTGTTAATCTTCCCTCTATAAATCATTAGAGTATATTCCAAAAATACAGATGAGATCATATCTCTTAGCTAATGAAAGCCCTTTTGCTTTTCTCACTGTCTCTGGGATATTATCCAGGGCTCTTTTGCATGGCAGATGGTCTTGGTCCTTTCCAACATTTGACCGTGTCCTGCCTTTTCATATCCATCTCAATCATTTTCAACTCTAAGTTTTTTCATTAAGTGTATCAGACTAGTTATTTGACTGACACACACACACACACGTTTATATCTTTGTGCCTTCATTCACCTATGATTTTTTTCTCCCAGTATTTGAGAATCTCAATGTTCACCTCATTTTTCAAGACCAAATGTAAGGTTCATTTCCTCTGGCTATCTCTATCTGATTGTTGTCCCTCCTTTCTTAGCACTCCTCATTAATTGTCCTTCTTCTGGACCACTGCTGTACATATCTCAACCAGCCAAGGGCTGAAAACACCAGAAAAAAAAAAAAAAAACCAGATGGTTGCATCTATATTGAATATGTACAGACTTTTTTCTTTTCATTCCCAAAACAGTATAACAACTATTTGCATAAGTTTTGCATCGTATTAGGTGTTATAAGTAATCTAGAGATGATTTAAAGTATATAGGAGGATGTGCATATGCAACCATGACGCCATTTTATATCGGAGACTTGAGCGTCTTTGGATTTTGATATCCAAGAGGGGTTCTGTAACCAATACCCCACAGACTCCAAGAATGGCGGTATTTGAACTTTATCGCAGTCCAGTTCATACCATTCTATAATTACGGATGTGGTAGCCAGTTTCCAAGATGGCGCCCAGTAATTCCCAGCTCCTAGCATTCATCCAATCATGTGTGTAATCCCTTCCCACATTGCATAAGCTTACCTGTATAACAGGTAAGACATTGCAGGAATGACGCCATGTTGCTTCTGAGGCCAAGTCTTCAAGATAACCTTGCTTCCACCCTGCTGTCTTTTGGACCTCTTGCTTTGGGGGAATCCAGCCAGCATATTGTAAAGACACTCAGGCAGCCTTCTGGAGTGGTCCATGTGGCAAAAACCTGAGCCTTCTTGTTGACAGCTGGCATCAACTGCCAGGCACCTATGTGGGAGCCAGCGCAGAATTAGATCTTGCAGCCCAGAGCAAGTATTCGGATAACTGTAACCTCATGAGAAATCCTGAGAACCACCCAGCGAATACACAACCAGATTCCTGACACACAGAAACCATTTGAGTTAATAAATAACTGTTGCTGTTTTAGGCTGCTGCATTTTGAGGTAACTCGTTGTGCAGTCATGGATGCTGTATATCCACTAGACCATAGACTCGTTGAGAGCATCAGCCATGTTTCCTTCATTATGGACTTGGTTCCTCACTCTCTTCAGTACTTGCTGCCCCATATTAAGGTGTTCCATAAATGTTCCTTTAAATGATCTCAACTGAACTAAATAGGGGTTTCCCTGTGCTTCCAAGGGTGAATACTCACAAATGCAGATGACTTTTGTTGTTGTTGTTTGAGACAGAGTCTGGCTTTGTTGCTCAGACTGGTGTGCAGTGGCTTGATTACGGCTCACGCAACCTCTGCTTCCTGGGTTCAAGCAATTATCCAGCCTCAGCCTATCGAGTAGCTGGGATTACAGGCACCCACCACCACACCCAGTTAATTTTTGTGTTTTTAATAGAGACAGGGTTTCACCATGTTGGCCAGGCTGGTCTTGAACTCCTGACTTAGGTGATCTACCCACCTTGGTCTCCCAAAGTGCTGGGATCACAGGTGTGCGACAGCAGATGCCTTAAATAAATGTGAATATTGTCTTTTGTGCTATTGATCGTCAGTCATAAGATCAACAGTTAACAATAGCCAGCGCTTATATATAGCACCAGAATTCTCACAATCCCATGGAGTATGTGCTGTAAATAGCCCCATTTTACAGATGAAAACTGAGGTACATAGAGGTTTAACTGCCTGCTCAGAATGACCCACATAGTGAATGATGGAGCCAGGATTCAAACCCAGACAGTCTCCAGACTGCATGTTAACCATTTTATTTTATTTTTATTTATTATTTATTTTTTTGAGACAAGTTCTCACTCTGTCACCCAGGCTGAAGTGCAATGGCGCAATCTCTGCTCACTGCAACCTCCACCTCCTGGGCTCAAATGATTATCCTGCCTTAGCCTCCCAAGTAGCTGGAATTATAGGCATGCACTACTATGCCTGGTTACTTTTTGCATTTTTAGTATCGATGGGGTTGTATGTTGGCCAGACTGGTCTCGAACTCCTGACCTCTAGTGATCCGCCAACCTTGGCCTCCCAAAGTGCTGGGATTACAGGCGAGTATCATTAACTATTTTAAACACTCCTGTTGAGCCCTGATGTGGGAAGCATTGTGCTAGGTTACTTGTTTCTCCTACCTCATTTAACGCTTCTTCAAACCTCATGCAATATGTATTATTTTCTCTATTTTATGGGTGGAGAGATTGAGACTTAGCAAGGTGACCTTGCCACGCTGTTTGTGCTAGAGTCAGGATTTGGAATCGGGCCAGCCAGACTCCAAAGCTTGTGCTCATTTCACAGTCTTCTTCCAAGGCACCCACCAATGTCTCTGCCCCAGCATCTTGAGCCCCGCCCCACTTCTGTTCCTTAACAGTTATACTCTGAACATATAGGTTGGTTGCCAAGACAACCACTCAGAAACAACATGAAAGGCAACTGACTTTTCAAACATTCTGCAGCTCGGAGGACTTCTTTTTTTTTTAATTTTTAAAAATATGTCAAGGTGATTTGTAATTTACAGCAAAATATTAATATGGATAAGAAATCTACTTTGATCAGAAAATATATTCACTATGGTAGAGGAGAGCTTACAGATTACAAATATAGTAATGCCTTAGGAAGGAGGCAGGATATGCTACTTTCACCCTTTTTCAGGTGAGAAAATTAAGTCCTGCAGAAATTTGGAAGGCAGGAATGCCCAGCTTTACAGACATTGTACCTAGTTGTCTGAAAAACTGCTTGAAGAATAAAGATGTGTCTGGATGGAGGCAGAGTCTCAGTCCTGATCCTATAGTAAATCAGAATAGTGAAGAGCACATCTGAATAGGTCAGGGTCAGTGGAAAAGGAGGGAAGAGAGAAACACATCATTCCAGAGTATCTACGACTGGGGGAATGAAGGTTGAGTTAAGGAAAAGGAACCTCAAACTTTGGGTACTAAGATAGTAGTATACAACCTTAGGCTTGTTAGGAGGGGTTTAAATAGGTTAGCCTATATAAAGGTCTTGCCACAATGCCTGACACCCAGTATGGGCTGCGTATATTTTATTTTCTTCCCTTCCTCCCTTCCTTCTTCTCTTTCTCTCTTTTCTCTCGTTCTCTCATTCTCTTTTCTCTCTCCTCCCCCTTTCTCTTTCTCTCTCTTCGTCTCTCTCTCTTGCTTTCCCTTCCTTTCCTTCCCCTTCCTCCTTCCCTTCCTCATCCCTTCCTCCTTTTCTTTTTTTGAGACGAAGCCTTGCTCTTGTACTCCAGGCATGACTGCAGTGGCACAAACTTTTGGCTCACTGCAGCCTTCACCTCCCAGCTTCAAGCGATTCCCCTGCATCAGCCTCCCAAGTAGCTGGGATTACAGGCGTCCACCACGACACCTGGCTAATTTTTGTATTTTGAGTAGATACAGGGTTTTGCCATGTTGGCCACGCTGGTCTCGAACTCCTGACCTCAGGTGATCTGCCCTCCTTGGCCTCCCAGAGTGCTGGGATTAGAGACGTGAGCCACCGCACCCTGCCCATGCTAGGCATATTTTCTATTGTTATCTTTATTGAGGTATCTCAGTAACTCCTGGAAATCTACACCTTGAAGAAGTTAGCAGCATTTCTTGACAAACCAGCCTCTTTTTCTGTCTTTCTCTTATTTATCAAAGGTCAGAAATGTGTGGTCACCCTTGAGACATGGCTTTCCTCCGTCCCATATGTTGTGGGAAGTCACCTTTAGAGGCGTGTCCCCTGTCCAGCCCTCTGCCTCCATCCTCATACTGCCAATCTGGTCAACTTTTCTGTGGACCACCTGGCATCAGATGTACCCTAGAATCATTTGCCTCACCTCATAAGTGCTCCCCTTTGGGTCTACCTGGTAATTGGCAGCTTCATCAGAAAGGCAGATTTCCCTCTGAGAGCATTCCCCCCCCCACCCACTTTACATAAAACCCTTAAAACCTGGGGTTGTCTGTGCTCCTTTTCGGTAAGTGAATTAGGTGCTAATCTTGGGCGTGACTGCAGTTTTGCTGATTGAAATTTAAACCATGCTGCTTAGAATTATTAACAGCCATTGCAAGGATAATAATCTGCCCATTAAAATATACTAACTCTCATTTTTATTGCCGTTTTAATTACATGAACCCTTTGGCATGTTTGTAATGATGAAGAATATGGTAGGCTATTGCTCTTCGAGGTGTTGTCTTCTCTATGGGACACTCTCGAGTAAATCCGTGGGGTGCTCTACAGGTTTCCTCAGCCTTCTTTTGAAGGTGCTCTTCTCTCCATTGACCCCATGATGTAAAACGTCCCTGGTTGGACTGAAGATTGTTGCGGCGTGGAAATGAGATTAACACCAGTGGGGAGAGCATCAGGAGACTGCCCCCAAAGGTCGCATGGCTAATCACCCCACACGCTTTTCCTCCTCCTCAAATCCAGAGTGTGCTGTACAGTTTTAGACATCTACCAGAGGGAGGGACTCTGCATTTTGCAGATTTCAGTCTGTGATTTTGTTACTTTTTATTTTTTATGGAAACATAGGACAAGGTGATAAGTGACTTATTACCCCTTACAAAACCATCTGCATTCTTGACTTCCCCTTTACTTTCTTTGCTTTTTATTTCTATTTATTTTTTGAGATGGACTTTTGCTCTGTTGCTCAGGCTCGAGTGCAATGGCGCAATCTTGGCTCACTGCAACCTCCCAGGTTCAAGTGATTCTCCTGCCTTAGTCTCCCAAGTAGCTGGGATTCCAGGCGCTTGCCAACACACCCAGCTAATTTTTTTTTTTTTTTTTTTTTTTTTTTTGTATTTTTAGTAGAGACAAGGTTTCATCATGTTAGCCAGGATGGTCTCGATCTCCTGACCTCATGATCCGCCCACCTCAGCCTCCCAAAGTGCTGGGATTACAGGCATGAGTTACTGCACCTGGCCTGTTTTCAAAGATACCCGAATTTGCTGCTTTTATCATGCCCCAAATTCGGAGCCATCAGAACTTTAGTGCTGCAGACAGGCACTCACCGGGAGAGGAGAAGTGGGCTTAGCGGAGACCTGTTGCTTGCCCAGCATGAGGCCAGATGCTGTGCATCCTCCTGTGAATACTATAACTTGGTAGGTCTCCATTTTCCAGATGAGAAAACTAAGACTCAAGGCGGCCATATGAGTTACCTGAGATCACACAACTCATTAACAGTGGAACCAGTTCTGTAGCCCAGGCTTCCAGGCTCAACAAACTGTTCCTCTTCATTATGCTTTATTGACCCTGGATTTTAGCAGTCAGGAACACTTCTGCTCCTAGGTGAGGAGAGTGTCAGAGGAAAATAAACTCAGGCCTGGTTGACTCCATAGTCATGCACATTCATTAAACCATTTTTGAACAATTAACTGTGTTGTTACTACAGTAAAAAAGACATTGTCCCTGCCTCAAGGAGTTTCAGTCAAGTGCAGGAGAGGGGAATGGAAAATTGAACCCAGCAGGATAGCATGCTGTGCTAGAGGAAGGGAAACAGTTTGCTTCTTGCTTTGGGAGGCTCGGATCCAGCCTGGAGCACTGGGGGTGGTGGTGGCTGGGATTTCTAAGTTGAGACTTGCAAGAGGAGGAGAGAGTGGACGGAGGTGGGGGAAGAGTATGCTAGATGTCATGCTGTCCCTAAGAGGGTGAGCCATTTCTAATAAATGTACCTGCTTCTTATCACACGTTCTTTCCCCCAAAATTTCTTAATTTTCCACCTTTTCCCAGGGCTTTCTTTCTGAATACACACTCATCCCAATGCCTCCTTTACGACTAATTGAACACTTGGACTTAATTGATTATGTATTAAGTTGGGGACTTGGAGCGACATTCAGGACTGGACTCATGTTGAGATTAATTTATTCTCGTAGTCTTCCTGTTTTGCAGTGTATCTGAGTGCCTCACATGTGTGTTAAAATAAAACGGAGAGTCAGGGCTATCTAATTAGACATCACTCTGGTGTTCAGTCTTCACCCAGCTCTCCAGCTTTGATGGTAACCAAAATAGATGAATAAGTTAATCAAAGGTCTGATTAAATAGCACAGCTTTGCAGCATCGACTGATGATTGCCAAGCTTCAGTTCAGGCAGATAGAGGAGAGAGGAAACTGAGCTGAGGTCCGAAGGCCAGGGCTTTCATGAGGAAGATGTTGATAAAGCACACGGGAGGGAATTCCTCACTGAGTCCTCAGATCTTACGGCGATGTCTCATCGGGAAGCTCACTCCAAAGGAAGAATAATGTAGTTTGGAGAAAGAACACAAACCTTCCCCTGGAAAATTCTGACTCTTAGAGCTTTGCATCTTGCTTGCTGTGGGATTGTAGACAAATCACCTGCCTTCCTATGCCTACCTGCCATCCATCCATCATCCATCCATCCATCTGTTCCAGTTACATATTTTTGTACCTTTAATATACAAGGCATTGTGCTTTGATCTTGTTCATCTAATTTGTCCTTGTGTTAGCAGTATGACTCTGCTGGTTGTGTGGGGTTTTTCTGTCTAGATCCTCTCTTGGCCTAACCCTCACTTTTTGCTCCATGAGGCTGATGCATAAAGCATCTCTAATCTTACTTTTGCTCTGGCTTCTGTTAGGGTTGACTGGAGGGCTGCCCTCCCAGGAGACTGGTAGGCAGGAGGAGAGCGAGGTTGAGATGTGTTTTCCTGTTCCTGGCTCCTGGGTTGCCACAGGTAGGCTGTGTCCCTCTGCTGAACATCACTGCTTCAGCCAAGTGGCCTTACTCATACAGCGATTGTCTCTGAATTCCAGCATCTGCTGGCCTAGGCCCTTCCTGGCCTTGGGGTGGTAACAGCACCGAGTACTCTTCGCCTCCTCAAGTAACTGCACATTTCTTTTTACTGCCCCTTATTCTGCATACACTTAGATTGAAAAGTCCTTTTACTAAATCTTCCTTAGATTCCCCAGGAGAGGGTGCTGTTTCCACCCACACCCTGCCTGATAGGATGAAGTAGGTGTAGCAGCACGGATGGAGCTGGAGGCTGTGAGCCCAGGTGAACTGACTCAGAAGCAGAGCATCAAGTATCACATGTTCTCACTTAGAGGTTGAAGCACAGTGGGCACAGGTGGATACAAAGTTGGAAATAGTAGACACTGGGGTCTCCAAAAGCAGGGAGGGTGAGAGCTGGGTGCGGGGTGAAAAATTACCTGCTGGATACAGTGTTCAACATTCAGGTTTGATCTTGTTGATCAAATTTTACCTGGTTCATTTAATTTGTCCTTGTGTTAACAGTATGAATCTGCTGGTTATGTAAGGGTTTTCCTTCTAGAAAGGAGGAAAAAGGGGGAGGAAAGGTGGAAGGCCATTTTCCACCATCACACAATATACTCATGTAACAAATACACGTGTGTACCCCCTGCATCTAAAATTTAAAGGTTTAAAAAGAAGTCATGATCTTTTAAATGGCAGAAACTCAGAAAAGCTGAGCAAAACTGTCCAAGGTGACATGGCGATTCCTTGATGGTACTAGAATCTAAATCCAGGCCTGTCTGACTTTACAGCACAGGGTTTTTTGCTCTCTCCATCACAGAGACCCTTACCTTCAGCATGAAGCACTGAAAGAGGCATTGATATCTAATACTTGGAATAAGATAGAGGAATCAGGAAGAAGGGTGGGAGCTTATTACTGTGTATATTTTGTGTACCAGGCCCTTGAGTCCTTTAATATCTTTTAATTTTTATACCACTGTGTGAAGTAGTCATCATCTCTATTTATCCAACTTCTAAAAAAATGAGCAGCTATGGCCGGGCATGGTGGCTCACATCTGTAATCCCAGCACTTGAGGCCAAGGCGGGCAGATCACAAGATCAGGAGTTCGAGACCAGCCTGTCCAATATGGTGAAACCCATCTCTATTAAAAATATAAAAATTAGCCAGGTGTGGTGGCGTGTGCCTGTAGTCCCAGCTACTCTAGAGGCTGAGGCAGAAGAATCACTCGAACTCGGGAGGCAGAGGTTGCAGTGAGCTGAGATAGCCCTACTGCGCTCCAGCCTGGGTGACAGAGGGAGACTCCATCACACACACACAAAAAAGAGCAAGTGCTACTAAAAGAAAAATTAGCCGGGCGCAGTGGCTCACGCCTGTAATCCCAACACATTGGGAGGCTGAGGCAGGTGGATCACAAATTCAGGAGTTCAAGACAAGTCTGACTACATGGTGAAACTTCATCTCTACTAAAAATTCAGAAATTAGCGGGACATGGTGGTGCATGCCTGTAATCCCAGCTACTCAGAAGGCTCAGGCAGTAAACTTGCTTGAACCTGAGAGGCGGAAGTTGTAGTGAGCCAAGATCGCGCCATTGCACTCCAGCCTGGGCGACAGAGTGAGACTCCATCTCAAAAAGAATGAAAAAAGAGAAAAGAAGAACTAAGCAACCACATTTCTTTTTTCCAAACATCACGATCTGGTGATGTTGGAAACACAGGGACACAGGAGGCCAATTTAGGGAAGCTATGAGACAGATTCCCCATGCTAACTTAGGAGACTCATTCCAACTCTAAAACCCACTCCATTTTACAGGTAAAGAAACTGAGGCTTAGAGAGAAACTGTGTGGGGCTATAGCCCAGATTTGAACTCCTGTCCTTTTCCCCATCCTCCATGATACCTGGGTACAAGGTGACAGGGACTCAGACGTAGTGTTAGGGATTCTTTTTCTTCAAACTGACGCATGGTGTAATAGTTCAGTACATCAGTGTGTTTTGTTTTTTTCTAGTCAAAATTCTGCTTATCTGAGCAAAGGACCATTGCAAAACCAAGAATACAGAGTAACTAAACAATATTGTTAAATAAACTATGAAGATGACAGAATTGTATGGAGCGGGTTCCAGAGATGGAATGGGTCACCTGAGTTAGCACGGGGTCTCATAGTGTTCCTAAGTCAGCTTCCTGCACACCTGTTTCCTACCATCACCAGATCATGATGTGTCTGACAAAAAAAATTTAATTGCTTAGTTTTTCTTTTACTAGCTGTTGCTCATTTAAACGTTGGAAAGCATAGATCAGTTAAATATACATATATGTGTATATATACACATAAATAAATGTGTGTGTATGTGTGTGTGTGTAAATATATAGGAGGGGGAGAGAGATTCTCATCCACAAACAATTACTATTAGTCATTTGATGTCTTGCTGCTATTTTTTCTTTCTCTGCATAAATTTGGGTGAATGTGTTTCATTTGGTTTGATTACATATAGCTGTTTTTAAGTAAAAGCAATTTTAAAGCTTGCTTTTTTCCCCTCTCAACATCATATGCAGGTTTTTAAAAATGATATCTTAATCTACATTGTTTTATACAATTACATAGTATGCAGTTAGACAAAAAGAGTATCATGTTTGAATTAATTCTTCCATTTTGGGGCTTTTTGATGGCTACTCTTTGGTAACGTGGTGGAAAACATCTTTGATAATAAAACTGTGGTGGTTTTGTTTTTAAATATGCATTTTTTAAAGAACATATCCTCAACATGGTATTGTAAGAACAAAGGAGATGAATATTTTTTGGAATCCTGATAAGTTGGCCATATTCCCCATTTATAGGGTTCTATTAAAAGTGTTAGTCTCTTGAAAATAAGAAGTGTGCTTTGGCTCACATGGAAACTCCCGACAGCAGTTAGGCTGGGGCCTCTGCTCATGATGATCTTCATAGATGACTGCATATGTGAGAGCTTTCATGACACTGGTGATTTTATTTTTATCCTTGCCTTTGGACACAAAATGGCACCCATGTGTGTGCCTCGCTGATGACTGCCCATTTGCAAGCCATTGATTGTTGTGTTATATTATGTGAGAATCACAATTTCAGTGCTCCATGGGTGGTTCATTTCTGTCCTATATGCGTGTCCTCTGTTGCTGTCAGGTAAAGGGTGTTGGGTTGATTATGACTAGTTCCTCCTTGTGGGTTTATCTGAGAATAAAGAAAAGGCAGCAGTACTAAACTGTTCAGTTACAGTTTTGAAATAATAAATAAGCATAAACTTTAACAATACCATTGCTTACTAATCTCAAATGACGCATAAATGGAATATGATTTAAAGAAATACACATACAAACAATAAGATACTAGTTCAAAAGTATATGTAGTGGGATTCAATTTTTTGACCCTAATGTTTTTACATAGCCTTTTTTTCTCCAGTGGACCTATTCAATTTCTGTAATAACAAAAGTTTTATTTAAAACTCTCATCATAGGATTTGTGGTAATGTTTCATAACTATTACTTTTCTTCTCCCTTAATTCAGATACATTTTTCTCCAAAAAGTTTCACATCAAAACGCAAATTACATGAATCTTAAAACAAAACATTCATTCATTTATTCAACATATTTTTATAGGATACCTTTTGTGTGCTAGGCACTATTATGTTTAAGCAAATAATTAACATAGTGATTTTTTTTTCCTTTCTCCAACTCCCTCTCTGCCCTCTTCTGTCTAGTCTGAAGTTTCCTGGATCCCCAATAAACATTACTCTGGGATTTACGGTCTGATGAAGCTTGTCCTGACCAAGACTCTTCCTGCCAATCTGGAGAGAGTCATCGTCCTTGACACGGATATCACCTTTGCCACCGACATTGCAGAGCTGTGGGCTGTGTTCCACAAGTTCAAAGGTAACGGTAGCCCTTTTTTTTTTTCCTGGTATCTTTGTAGGTATCAGCAGGCCAAGAATAGTGGTTGCTTCTTTAAAAAAGGCAAGGTCACCTCCAATGATGTCCTGCTAACACAGTGGGTAAGGAATTACAGATCTGGTTGAATATCAACTCTGCTTGGATTGGAAAAATATTAGAGTAAAACAAATTTATTCACATTTGTTTGGTAAATGAGAAGATGTTTTTAACAGAGAAATATCAAATGTGTATATTGTATGCAGATAGCGGAGTGTTCACATGCTTGTGTCGGGATGTGTGTTTGTTGGTTTTCTTTTTATCGAAGGATGGTCTAATTGCCAAGAAGGCCTGTGAGGTAGTGGAGATGAGTATTGATTCTAGAGTTTTGAAAAAATGTTCTTACGGCTTTTGCTTTCATTAACGTTGTGGTTTATCATTTTAAGGAGATGTATGTGTTTGGCTTTACAAGACATTCTTTCTAGTCTGGTGGGTTTCTTTATAGCTATTATTGTAACTCTTATCGTGGCCTCAAGGTATATGTGAATACCTAGTGGGAAGTTGTGAGCTCAGTAGGTATATTAACTGTGGCATGGATGTGTGAGAGAAGTGACAAGTTAGTACAGATCTTAGATTATTATTTTAATACCCCTCTCCCAGATGTCTTTTTAAAAATTGCATTATTTAAAAAATTCTTCTATATTGGATGAGTACAATGATAAAGAAATTCAATAGTGAAATTTTTACTTCTTGTTTTTTCCTCTTTTTTTAATTGCACACTGGCCTTTTCTGTGTTTAAAATCCCTTCTGCCTTTCCTCTTAGCTCCATATCCTGTGAAAGCGAAATACTAAATGATTTTAAGTCGCAGCATTTTCATAAGTTACAGGATATTCCTGTTGGTTTCTATTTCTATTCATGAGCAGAGGGTGAATTTCCTTGCCTGCCCCGGTCACTCCCTGCTTCCATCTCAGGGCTTCTGAGCTCTGGGCTAATTGAAGAAAGTCTTCAGCAAATCATGAGAATGACACTGTGATCCCTGGGACTCTTTCCCTTATTGGGATCAAAATTTACTTTTCTTGAATGTCAATAATGACCTTAATGAAGATACCATTTAGTACCACTGAGTATGTCATAGCTCTCTAATCTTCATAGAATATGTGGACGTGTCCTTTTGTTTCATAAAGAAACGGAAGCTTAGAGGGATGCAGGCTTCTCCTAGAGTTGAGATCAGACTGCCTGTGTCTTGGCTTCCATCCACTGCTCTTTTGAAGTTCCTGTATCATGTCTGCTTGTTTTCCTCTTCCCGATCACAGTGAACTCACGAAGGGGTAGTTTTTCGATAATTACATGGTGTTTTATTCATATTTTTATGCTGATGTTGAGTGTTCAGTGATGCATGTTTATTGCATCCCTACTGGGTGTTGGGCAGTACAGCTGGCTCTACAAATAAAGAGATGAGTAATGAGGGGACAGTGAGAGTTGTCACCTCTCCTAGAGGAGTTAGAGAAGGGAGCTGAGAAGGTGTCACAAAGGAGCTGGTAACTGGGCTGTCTCATCGGGTGAGAATGGTGGTCATATGCACTAGACTCCTACATTCTCCTTTGGGAATAAAAGCCTTATTACCCCAGCCGCTGGGAGCAGCACCTGCAAGGGGTGCTCTCAGGCATCAACCCTTTTTGCAGTTGCCTCAGTTGAAGGGAGTGGCCATGCCTGTGGCCACACCCCTTCCGGGGCCCCCCACATCATGAAATGGCTGATGAACATGGCATCCTGCAGAATCATCTGCAGCAGTGGGAAACTGCCTCACAGGCTGATTCCCCATCTGCCCAGGCCTGCTTACTGCTCTTCCTTTTCATAGGTGCTGCTCTCAAGCACTCTCTCTAATAAACCTCTTGTATACTGACTTCTATCTCAGAGACTTTCTCCAAAGAAACTCAACCCACATCATATATTTAGAGCTATAAGTCTCCATTGGGTAAGTATAACCACCGAAGTTGCCGGAACAGGTCATTAGAAATTGTAGAGCTGTAGCTAGGAAATCACGTTTATTCTCTTGCAGCTTGGCAGTGGCTGTAGTGCTAGTGGGGCTCTGTAGCCAGTAACAACAACATGAATAATCGTGGCTATTTTAAATACGCTGATATCATCCCTGGAAGGGAAGGCACCGGAGCTCTTGCTGCTCCAGTAGCTGGCCCAAGGACTTGACTTGGAGGACTCTCAGATTCAAGGCAGTTCCTGGGGCTGAGCAGGGTATATGGGCCAAGGTCAGGACAGGGACAAGGAGAATTTGAATGCAAGGAGTTGAGTTAATGGGCTGCATTTTATTTGTTCATTCTTTTATTGGTTTATTTCTAGCATTTGTTAGGCCCCCACTGTGAACAGGAATACATTAGATGCTGTTGTTACCTAAAGCTGTTGAGAACACAACACCTGCCTTCAAGGAACTGAGAAACAAGGCAGAGTGTATTGCATTTTTATCTATCACCAACAATGGAATACAAAACATCAGAGATTTTCCCATGCCCACCCTAATTTTTCTGGGAAAATACAGAGATGAGAAGAAAATAAGTAAGCTCATCTCTTCTCCATATGTCACTATTTGGTATCAGTTTTGTATGTGTGTGATTTTTTTTTTTTTTTTTTTTTTTTTTTCCCTAAACTGAACTATTAGAAGCCAGGTCGTGGAATAGGAAGAAAGCCTGTTAGGACAGGCCCATAAATGTAGAATGTTCTGATCCAAGAGAGGGTGTCCTTCTCTCATAAAGGCACTTGTCTTTGACATCTTTCACGGTAAACAGTTTGAGTGATGTTGATACAGTTTGGCCTTGCTCATTTCTCTCTCTCTCTCTTTTTTTTCGAGACCAGGTTTTGCTCTTGTTGCCTAGGCTGGAGTGCAATGGCGCTATCTTGGCTCACTGCAACTTCAGCCTCCTGGGTTCAGGCAATTCTCCTGCCTCGGCCTCCTGAGTACCTGGGATTACAGGCATGTGCCACCATGCCCAGCTAATTGTATTTTTTAGTAGAGATGGGGTTTCTCCATGTTGTTCAGGCTGGTCTCAAACTCCTGACCTCAGGTGATCCACCTGCCTCGGCCTCCCAAAGTGCTGGGATTACCGACATGAGCCACTGCGCCCGGCCAGTTTTTCTCTGGTTGTCTGGGTCTAGTGGCTGTTGTTCACATTGCGCATAGACTTGATTCTTTTGTGGCATTGTGAAAGCCCCTTGTTTTTAAGTTCATTACTGGGAGAATTACAAAAAAAGCCTTTTTAAGGAATTGGACCCATCTCTGCCTCTAGCATAAGAAGCGTCTTAGAGATATCCAGTCTTCCCTTAACTTCAGCTGAATACCTCCCTCCTGTGTCAGTGGTTTGCACCTTTACCCAGCCCACAGCAACAGTTGGAAGATTTTCAGAACCACCAATTCTTAGCAGAAAGAATCAGACATACCATTAAAGGCCAGGGTCAGGAGTCACCCATTCGTCACCCAGAGTCAATATTTACTGAGCTCTTTCTAGGTGCCAAACAACCTTATAAGTAACTGTTGGGACTATTGCAAAAATAAAACTGTTTAGAGAGCCCCTAGCTACACCGAGGGGCCAGTACCAGAGTGGCTAGCAGCCCTGTCCCAATGGAAAAGTCAGAGGAGCTGGCCATGGGTTCAGTGTGCTTCTCATGAGATGCTTCTGGTGTACCTGGCAGGGTTAATGGGAAACTTGCTTATATAGGCAGACATTTTTGCAGCTCTTCTCTGACCTGTGTTCAGTTTACACCTGTCTGACTACTGCTCTGCCATTGGGAGCCTGACTTTGTGCTCTCCCAGCATACCAGGGAAAACCTGCCTGGGGCAACCCGTGATTCTTCATTAGAAGGCGCACATTCAATACACTGTTACAATGGAGATGAGTTCAAAGATTTTTTTTTCTTTTTTTGTGTTTGTTTGATATGAATCTTGCTCTGTTGCCCAGGCTGGAGTGCAGTGGTACCGTCTTGGCTCACTGCAACCTTCACCTCCTGGGTTCAAGTGATTTTTCTGCCTCAGCCTCCCAAGTAACTGGGATTATAGGCACATGCCACCACGCCTGGCTAATTTTGTATTTTTAGTAAAGACAGGGTTTCACCATGTTGGCTAGGCTGGTCTTGAACTCCTGACCTCAAGTGATCTACCCGCCTCGACCTCCCAAAGTGCTGGGATTACAGGCGTGAGCCACCGTGCCTGGCTGGTTTTTTCCTTTGAAATGCTGGGCAGGGAGGGCACAGTGGATCAGGAGGGCAGTCCTCCATCCCTGGTCACACGAGGCAGGAATGAAGAGTCAGGCACAGAGAGACAACTAGCAGTAGATGTAAGAGAATAGGGTGTGGGTCACTGTGGGTGCAAGGGCAAATGCCTGAATGTTTCATTTAAAGAAAGTGGAAAAAGCAAGCTGCCCAGTCTACGTTCTGATCTCTAGCCACCAGCTTGTGCCACCTGGGTGTGATGTGGAACCGGAAACCCTGTCAAAGGTAATTGAGCCCTATGTTGATATACGAAATTTAAACTTGTGTTCTAAATGGATGCGAGGCAACAGAAAATTATAAGACTTCACTACAAAACTCAGTCCTTCCCCCTTTGAGTTTATACTTGAGGGAGATTGACAACCAACAAATAAGTAAAATATATAACATGTTAGAGGTGACTGGCACTCTGCCTTTATCTGGGGGAAGAGTGCAAAGCACCCTAGGCGTAGAGTGGCAAGGATGAACTTTGTGGAGTGGAGTGTCCTGTTTCAGGAATGAATGGACATTGGATCAGAGCAGAGGGAGTCCAGGGGCATGCTGGGGGTTGCTGAGGTCAGGTCATAGGGGCTACAAACATCAGGTTATAGGGATTGTATTTGTCAGGCCGTGAGAAGACTTTGCCTTTCCTGTCAGTGGTTTGGGGAGCTATTGGTGGAATTTGAGCAGAGGTGTGATTGAGTCTGATTTAATATTGCTAATGGCTCACCCTGGCTTCCCTTTTGAGAATAGGATGAACTGCAAAATCTGTTCTCAAAAGGTTTGGGAGATAATTCCAATCATCCAGGGGAGAGATGATTTTGGCTCAGACCCGGTGCAGCAGTAGAGATGGTAGGACTCATCATATTAAGGGCGCTTTTGGAAGCTCAAGTCGTCAGAATGTTCCATTGACTGGATATGGGGAATGAAAAAGCCTGGAGTCAATGATGACCCCAGGGTGGCTGGCTGGATGAGATGACATTTGAGAGACACAGAAAACTGCAAGAAGAACAGGTTGTATGGGAAGATCAGGAGTTTGGTGTGAGGCTTGTTAATCTGAGATGCCTGACACACATCCACACGGAGCTGGTGAGAAGGCACGTGGCTGCACGAGTGTTTGTGAAAAAGGGAAAGCTAACTACCATTTCTGAAGCATGTCTTATGTTCTGGCACCGAGCTGGAAGCTTTTCACGTTTGAAAGTTAAATAAACTGGGCTTAGGAGAGGTTAAATTACTTTTCATGCTCAGAGTACTGTTATATAGCAAAACTGAACCCCAAACTGTAAGGCTTTGGAGTCTGTGTTCTGTCCACTGACCCAGGAGGCCGTGCTGCGCTTAGATGGGGTAAGACGGCTGAATACATGTAACCTGGGACGCCTGTGTGCCTTAGTTTTAACTGCACAAAACACTGGAAATAATATGTGATTGTTGTCATTTGGGGAGCCTGTTGCAAAGGCATAAATAATAAATGCACACCCATAATCTGAAGCTTCTGGAAGAAGGCCATGCTGAATATTCCAGATAGTGTTTTGGTCCAGAAGCACAGATGCCTCCCCTCTACGAGTATCTTATTTGCCACAGTGTAAAATTCTGACCCTAAAGCAGGTATGGTCAAACTATGCAGCACGCGTGGGCACTGCCGTCCTCACCCTCACAGCTCTGCAGATGTGTCATGCCAGTGGCTGTCATTCAGGGCCTAATAGACTCTGTGTGGTTCCTTACGGCTAACATGTTGAAGTACTTAGTCTGTGCCAGCCACTCTGTTAAGTACTTTATGGATAAACTCATTTAGTCTTCACAACCCTCCCATGAAGTGATTCCTGTTCATGTTCCTATTTGAGAGATTTGGAAACTGATGCTTAGGGAGGCACAGTTTACCTGGGGTCTCACATTTCTTAAGTCATGAAACTGGGATTTGAACCTAGACAGTCCAACTTTGAATCCAGTCCTCTTTACTCTGCACCCTCTGTTCCCTTGAAGAGGAGTAAGAGAAGTCATTGTTGTGTGGGTGGACTTCAGAGTGTCTTTGGAGAGACCAAAGTTAGATTGGTGAAAGAATACAAAGTGACCATATGCACCAGTTTGTAGAGGGCGGGCCCAAGACAATATAGGCATTCAGAGAACAAAGTCAGGGAAGCAAAATTAGCAGAGAGTCCTCACCATGCATCTAATCTGCTGGTGCCTTGAACTTGAACTTCCCAGCCTCCAGAACTGCAAGCAATAAATTTCTGTTGCTTATAGATTACCCAGTGTAGTTTTCCCAGGATATGAGAAATAAAACTCCAGTCTCCAGAATCCTGGCCCCGAGCACGTGACTTCGCAGAGCATCGTGTTTAAGTAGCTAGAGGTGGAGTCCAAGAGCTCTACCCAGAGACTCAGCATGGTCCAGAGATTAAGTCAGGGTTACCCTCTTGACTGTCACCATGGACAGATCCTGTGGCATGAAGGTTTGTGTCCTCGCGAAGTTCCTATGTTGAAACCTATCCCATAGTGCAGTGACACTGAGAGTAGAGCCTTTAGGAGGTGATTAGGTCATGACACCTGGATTAGTGGGATTAGTGCCTTTATAAAAGAGGCCTGAGAGACCTTGTTAACTAACCACTTATGTGTGAGGACACAATAAAAGGGGTGCCATCAGCTGTATGTGGTGATGCACATTTATAATCCCAGCCCTTTGGAAGACCAAGACAGGCAGATCACCTGAGGTCAGGAGTTGGAGACCAGCCTGGCCAATGTGGCAAAACCTGTCTCTACTAACAGTACAAAACCCAGGCATGGTGACCTGCACCTGTAATCCCAGTTACTTAGGAATTGAGGCAGGAGAATCACTTGAAGTCGGGAGGCAGAAGTTGCAGTGAGCCAAGATCATGCCACTGCACTCCAGCCTGGGCAACAGAACGAGAATCTGTCTCAAAAAAAGGGGGCACCATCAGTGACGCAGAGAGTCCTCACCTTGCATCTGATCTGCTGGTGCTTTGGACTTCACAGCCTCCAGAACTGCAAGCAATAAATTTCTGTTGCTTATGAACTGCTCGGTGTCGGATATTTTGTTAGAGCGGCTCAAACTGAGTAAGACAGCAGGTTATCTGAGTTGATTTAGGCCCAGAGAAGGAATAATGCTAACGGGGTCATTGTGAGGATTGCATAAGATAATGTGCATTATTTTTCCACATTTTGTTTTCTCTAAGGACTCCTGCCAGAGTGAATGGGATGATGGCAGACGTCGTTAGCGTGTGTGTGCTCCATTACCTCACAGTTCTGTCCACAGAGCCACTGGGGCTGGGACTGGCTGTAAATGTGAAATAATGTAGAAAAGCTGAACATGATGAACATGGAAGTATTACTTTTGAAAAGACATTTGTAGAAATTTTATGCTTAGAATCAGTTGCCTTGGAGGCGTTTATGATACGCTTTGAAGTTTCCTCAGGTCTCATCTTTCTCTGTTACCTTGTCGCCTTGCCGGTCTCCTCTGATGGAATTGGTGGAGTAAGAACAGCTTAGCGAAAAAGAAACCAAGTTGAAAGTCCCTGCTGGTCTCCTTTATCAGCAGGGTGAGGTTATGGAGGTCATTGACCCTCTCTCGACCTCGCCTCTGTATCTGTAGAAAGAAGATACTGATGGCCGGGCACGGTGCCTCATGCCTGTAATCCCAGCAGTTTGGGAGGCCAAGGCAGGTGGATCACAAGGTCAAGAGATTGAGACCAGCCTGGCCAACATGATGAAACCCCGTCTCTTCTAAAAATACAAAAATTAGCCTGTTGTGGTGGTTGCGCACCTGTAGTTCCAGCTGCTCGGGAGGCTGTGGCAGGAGAATCGCTTGAACCCAGGACGTGTAGGTTGCAGTGAGCTGAGATTGCGCCATTGCACTCCAGGCTGACGACAGAGCAAGACTTTGTCTTACAACAAAACAAAACGAAAGAAAGAAGATGCTACCATCGGCTCACAGTGGTAGTGTGAAATTTGGGGAGGTGATTCAGTGATCCTGGTGCCTGACAGACACTCCGGACTTGTGCATTTCTTTTTCCTTTCCTTCCACCTTTCTCCTAAGTTTGCTATTGTCCCAGTGGCCCCTTTTTCTTTGACTTGAAATCTATCTCTTTTCCTGCCTTCCCTGACCTCTGAATGAAGTTCAGTGTCTCCCACCCTGTTAGCCTCTAGGAAAGGAATCAAAGAAGACCTTTCAAGACAATCCCATGACCTCATGCCAGTTGGGTTTCCCTGATTAAAGCCTTCCCTTGGTGGCTGACCCACTGTGGCCTCTTCCAGGGCTCAGCATAGACAGATTTCCACTCGTCTCACATCCTCTCTTGACAGTTCCTAAACTTGAGAGACTATTTTGCCACAGGGAAGAAAAACAGAAATTTTAAAAGATAAAATTCTCAGAGTGCTTTAAAATGACATGAACAGCTGGTGTCTGTGTAGGTGATGTGTTCCTAGTACACAAGGTGCTGGAATTCAGCTGGGAGAGAGCGAAGCTGGTCCTGTTCTTGGTCAGCAGTTATAAAATTTTGCTAAAAGTCCTGGGCATTTCTTTTTCATCTGTAATCGGCCTTTAGAAGTTCTCCTGGGCTGGGCACAGTGGCTCACTACCATAATAGCAGCACTTTGGGAGGCCAAGGCGGGTGCATCACCTGAGGTCAAGAGTTCGAGACCAGCCTGGCCAACATAGTGAAACCCCTCTCTCTTAAAAATACAAAAAACTTAGCCAGGTGTGGTGGCAGGTGCCTGTAATTCCAGCTGTGTGGGAGGGTGAGGCTCGATAATTGCTTGAGCCTGGGAGGCAGAGGTTGTAGTGAGCTAAGATCACACCACTGCACTCCAGCCTGGGTGACGGAGTGAGACTCCTTAATAAATAAAAAGTTCTCCTGCACTCCCAATACTGATCAAGTTCCCTCTTCACTATCAGTTTTTATTGTTTTGTTTAGGTCTTTAATGTCCTCTGGCTCCTAGTTGATTTTCCTCTTGGAGAATTTATAAGACCTCTTTCATTACTTCCTCCGTATACTCTCCTGCTTTCTCCACGTCTCTTACCCATGCTGCCTTCTACTCAGAATCAGAAACTAGCTCTTTGATTTTCTTGATAGATGCTACTGGTTCTTCCATTGGTCCAGCCAAGATGTACACCATTGAAGCAACACCAAGGAATCTTTCCCTGGCAGGATTTGATGAAGAGGTTTTAGTTATTTTCAGATTAACTTTGAAGCAAATCTGCCTTTTCTTACTATATTAGAAAGATCATTTAATTTTTCAGAGTCTCGTTTTTGTTGTTGTTGTTCTAGAAAAGTGAGGGAACGATATATTAATAACTGCCCCATAGGCTTTATTTTGGTGATCAAGTCAGATAATGGCTGTGTATTGCACAGTACCTAATAAGTGATAGTTCCCTTCTTTTCTTTCTGTGTCTCAGGGGTTTTTTTGTCTTTTTTTTTTTTCCTTGCTCTTCAACCTGAATTTCAGAGTTTGCAGACCAGAAACCAACCCTAACCTCTACCTACCTTCCTGAGTTCCTTGATCCCTCCTTCCATTTCTCCTTCCCTCCCTGCTACCCTCCCTTTCTTCCTTCCCTCCTCCGTCCCTCTCTTTCAACTTCCTTCCTTACACCTGCCTGCCTGCCACAGCCATTCAGTCATTCATTCTTTCATTAATTTACTACCTCTGAGCCTCTTGGCCTGCCCTTGGCCCTGGGGGTAAACTATTAACTGAGACAGAACCAACCCTACCCTCCTGTTGCTCATATCTATTAAATGCATTTTATGTGTCACATCCTGGACTATCTCATTTAGCCTTCATAAAAGTCTTTAAGTCTGTTGCCTGAAACCACTAACTATGAGTTAGTGGCAAAACCTGAACTGAAGCCAGGCTGATCTCAGAGCCCACACTTAACCACTAGATTCTGGATCCATCTGAACACACGGTTACATGCAAGTGTAGAAAGTTGCTTGAAAGGGAAAAGACAGGGTGAGGTCAAATCATATTTTAGGGAAAGCATTGCTAGTGAGGGAAGTTGGAGGGAGTCAAGAGGACTTTTAAAGAGAGAGGGGTGGATGTACTCAGCTCTCCTCTCACTTAGAGGGAGTGGCGTAGGCAAAGACGTGAGGTCCAGAGAGAGAGAGATGTACATACAGAAACCGGAAGAAACATTCAGTGTACTTTTTTCTTTTTTTTTTTTTTATTGAGATGGGGTCTCACTTTGTCTACCCACTCTGGAGTGCAGTGGCATGATATCCACTCATTGCAGCCTCCACCTCCCAGGCTCAGGCAGTTCTCCTGCCTCAACCTCCTGAGTAGCTGGGATTAGAGGCTTGTGCCACCACACCCAGCTACTTTTTTGGATTTTTAGTAGAGACAGGGTTTCACCTTGTTGGCCAGGCTGGTCTCAAACTCCTGACCACAGTCAGTCCGCCTGCCTCGGCCTCCTGACATGCTGGGATTACAAATATGATCCATTGTGTCTGGCCTAAGAGAACTTCTAAAGGCCCAGTTCAAATTAAAAAGAAATGCTCATGGCTTTTAGCAAAACAATTTATAAGATTTGAAAAGATCCCGTTGGCTGACCTGTGGGGATGATTTGAAAAGTGAGGCAGGAAAACAGTGCTTTGTTTTTGTTTGTTTGTTTGTTTGTTTGTTTTTGAGATGGAGTCTCTCTCTGTCCCCCAGGATGGAGTGCAGTGGCACGATCTCGGCTCACTGCAACCTCCGCCTCCTGGGTTCAAGTGATTCTCCTGCCTCAGCCTCCCGAGGAGCTGGGACTGCAGGTGCACATCACCACACCTGGCTAATTTTTGTATTTTTAGTAGAGATGGGGTTTTCACCATGTTGGCCAGGATGGTCTCGATCTTTTGACCTCATAATCTCCCCACCTCAGACTTCCAAAGTGCTGGGATTATAAGTGTGAGCCACCGTGCCTGGCAGAAAACACTACTTTGAAACAGAATTGCCATCAGATAGGAAGCTACTGCTCCAGTCTCAGCAAAAGACCATTGTGGCCCATAGCAGGACGTTAGCCTTGGAGGCAGAGCGAGGGTTGTGGATTAGAGATGAATGAGGACATAGCGTGGATAGCAGTGGGTGGGGAGTTCAGTTTCGGACATGCAGAAATGGGATAAACAGGTCTAGATCTTAGAAGAAGGGTCAGGGCTAGGGGTTTCTTCAGGTTTTTTTTTTCTCTCTCTCTAAATAAAACTGAAATAGAGCTTTTTTGGTGTTAAAGTAGATATTCTCACCAGATTATTAGTTTCCTTTTCTGGATGGCCAGGTGAGCCCCAGTGTAGAATCAGGTGGGGTGGCCCTGTAGTGCCAGCCTGCCCTGCAGGGAAGAGGGCAGATTTGATGAATCTAACACAGGGTAATTGGATGGGGGCAGGATGAAATCAGCAAGCACAAAGGCTGGGCAAGCTGTGATTGGCAAGCTGTGATTTGGAGGAGGAGGAGGAATGGAACGGATGCTGAGTAGAATTCATGAGCAGGAGGGATCACTGGACTCGCCCTGATTGTGTCATGAGCTCCTTGTGCAGTCCACACCCAGTGAATGATGTCCGCTGCTGCCTCCTGCTGCCACTGTGTTGTAAAGCCAGCCATGTCCCTCGTTCTGTGCTGGTTACTGGGTGGGGCAGAGGAACATATTGGATCCATCACCAGGATTCCCCAGGCCTCTCTATCAGTTGGGGGCTTTCTTAGATACACAGAGCCCATTTCTGGAAGTGAATGTGAGATGTTTCTTTCCCTGCTCCCTTTCCCAAGTCAAATACTCACTCTTAGTGTGGAGGGACAGATATGTCAAGGGCCCTTCCTTGGGGTTGCTTTGCATCCTTTTGCCATCTTTGCAACCTCAGGGTTTTGCTCAACTCTAAACCTGTTTCCTGTGGGCAAAATGATATCCATGGGGTATTGGTGTGACATGATACATATCAAATTCTTAGTGCTGTACCTGATACAGTAAGCTCTTGACAGCGTTAGCTTCTGCTGTTACTAATATTAGAGCTGTTTTGTTTTGTTTTGATTTTGTAACAGGGTCTTGCTGTGTTACCCAGACTCGAGTGCAATTGTGGGTTGATAGCTCATTGCCAGCTGAAATTCCTAGACTCAAGGGATTCTCCCACCTCAGCTTCCAGAGTGGTTGGGAATGAGGGCATGTGCCACCATGTCCTGCTATTTTTATTTTTTATTTTTGCGGACAGGGTTTCACTTTGTTCCCCAGGCTGGTCTCAAATTCCTGGGCTTAAGCGATCCTCCCGCCTCTGCCTCCCAAAGTGCTGGAATTACAGGGGTGAGCCACTGTGCCCAGCTGAGTCATCTTATTGTAATCAAGATAAGACTATTGTCTCCTTATCTAAACAATTCAGGATGAGAGAGGTTCTTAATATTAGGGGAGACAGTACTAGGCCTTGTGAGTAAACACACTTCCCAAAGTAATCTCAATTAAGATGGGAAAAGAAGCCTGAGAAATGGTTGTGTAAAAGCCTAGGAGCTGGGGCTTTGCTCCTAATTGGAAAGAGCTGGACATGGGTCCCGATAGGGTTGTGGAGTGAGATGGTCCCAAGACGTGGGTTTGAGGCCCTGCTCTTCTGTGTGCTTTACAATTCAGCTTCTCATTCTCAATGGGGAATATTATGTTAGGAGCAAAATATGTAATTCACCTGGTATTTTGCAGGTATTTATCATATTATCTCAGTTCTGTGATGCAGGACTTTTCAAATTTTCCTATTTCTGAAATTGAGATGTGACTTACAAAAGCAACTTGACAGATGGTCTTTTTCTCCTGGCAAATGTTTTGATGTATCCTACAATCAGCAGCCTCTTAGAATCTAGAAAATACATTGTGATAATTTTTATTAGCAGTATCTCTCTAGCTTTTCTTTTTATCTGAATTGTAGAGGGGAGAAAGAGGGCGGGTAGGACTCCAGACAAAAGAAGAAAGAGCTGAGTCAGTCAGAGAGGATTTCAGGCTCTTAGCAGTCTATGCCCTGATTAACTTTTCTTTTTTTTTTTTTTTTTTTTTTTTTTTTTATACGGAGTCTTGCTGTGTCACCCAGGCTGGAGTGTGGTGGCGCAATCTCGGCTCACTGTAACCTCTGCCTCCCAGGTTCAAGTGATTCTCCTGCTTCAGCTTCCCAAGTAGCTGGGACTACAGGTGCGCACCACCAAACCTGGGTAATTTTTGTATTTTTAGTAGAGACCGGGTTTCACCATACTGACCAGGCTGGTCTTGAACTTTTGACCTCGTGATCTGCCTAACTTGGCTTCCCAAAGTGCTAGGATTACAGGCATGAGCCATCGCGTTCAGCCTGTTCCTTGATTAACTTTCATTGTTTGATCACAGGGTCCTAAAGCACATGCACCATTGCAATTTTTTTTGTTTGTAAATATCCTGCTTGTGTCTCACATGTTGGAATAGGTGACGTCTCTTGGTAAGCCCTCCCACGTGGAGACCGACTGCTTGTTTCCTCAAATAGGTTGTGAGGAAGGAGAGAGGGGAGGTCAAGGGATATCGAGTTATGTTACAGAAACATTTGGGATTTCTTTGAGAATTACCAGGAAGAAATATTGAAAAGCAGAACAGCATTAAATCCAGAACTCCAGGAAGCTGCTCTGCCATGATGTGTTTTTTGCTCATTCAGACATTCAATAAACATTTATTGAGCACGTGCTTGTTACCAGATGCACACATTGTGCTCTTTAATGCATAGTCTGGTAGAAATTCATATGGCCAACTTAGCCTTCCTTGAAAAGATGTGATGCTTCTCGGGACATTTTAGCACTACCCATGATTAATGTGAATTTTTTTTTTTTGGAGATGGAGTCTGGCTCTGTCACCCAGGCTGGAGTGCAGTGGCGCAATCTTGGCTCAGTGCAATCTCCGCCTTGCAGGTTCAAGCAATTCTCCTGCCTCAGCCTCCCATGCGCAAGTAGCTAGGACTACAGGCACATGCTGCCATGCCCGGCTAATATTTTGTATTTTATTAGAATAGGCATTTCCCTGCATTGCCCAGGCTGGTCTAAAACTCAGGCAGTCTGCCTGCCCTAGCCTTGCAGAAGCGTTAGGATCACACGTGTGAGCCACTGCACTCAACCATTCATGTAAATTTTTGAGCTAGAATGCTTTTAACATCAGATGCTTTGAGTTCCAGAGCTTTTGATTGCAAACACAGCTATTGTGGGTGCATAGATGGGACAGGGCTTTCCAAGGACATTCTGGACAAAGAAGGTGAGTGAGTAGGTTGGGACCTAATAAAGATAATCCCTGGAGGCAAGAAACAAATGCTTGTTGAATGAAATTATGGAGATAAAAGTCCACACCTTTAGAATCATGCGCTAAGCAAAGAAGCCAATTTCCTTTTTCTTGTTTGCCCTAGATGTGTCTTGGCCAGGGATTCTACATGAAAGTTAGGGTTACTCCTACTGTACGTAAGCACCAGGCCAAATTGGATTAATAGTCATGCGAAGGCTAAGAGGTAACCTTGCGATGATTGACAGCTCTCCCTTCTGAACAGTAATTCCGAGCCATGGGGTGGAGGGTGGCTGAAGTATTAGAATTACCTATGGGGTCTTTTCAAATTGCACGGGTTTGTGTCCACTCTTACCCCTCCGCAGTGGCCTGCTTATCACCAGTGACTTGAGAACCATTGCTTTAGTAGAGGGTTTCTCCCCTTGACACTCTTGACATTTGGTCTGTATACGTCTTTATGGTTTTTTCTTTTCTTTTTTTTTTTTTTTGAGACGGAGTCTTGCTCTGTCCCCAGGTTAGGGTGCAGCGGCGAAATCTCGGCTGACTGCAACCTCCGCCTCCTGGTTCAAGCAATTCTTCTGCCTCCGCCTTCCAAGTAGCTGGGACCACAGGCACCTGCCACCACGCCCGGCTCATTTTTGTATTTTTAGTAGAGATGGGATTTCACCATGTTGGCCAGGATGGTCTCCATCTCTTGACCTCGTGATCTGCCCGCCTTGGCCTCCCAGGGTGCTGGGATTACAGGCTTGAGCCACCTCGCCTGGCCGTCTTTGTGGGTTTTTTTTTTAGTAGTTATATAAATGTATGGGTTATGTATACAATTTTAGTACATGTATAGATTTTGTAGTGGTGAAGTCAGGGCCTTTAGGTAATCTGTCACACAAATAATGCACATTATACCCGTTAGTTTCTCATCATCCACCTCCTTCTTCCCATCCCTTCATCCTTCTGAGTTTCTACTGTCTATTTTTCCACTGTCTACGTCGTTGTGTACATACTTTTTAGCATCCAATTATAAATGAGAGCATGTGATATTTGACTTTCTCTTTCTGGCTTGTTTTACTTAAGACAGTGACCTCCAGTTCCACCCATGTTGTTTCAGAAGACACGGTTTTATTCTTTTTTATGGGTGAATAGTATTTCATTGTGTCTGTGTACCACATCTGCTTTATCCATTGATGGGCGCGCTGATTTCATGTCTTTGCTATTGTGAATAGTGTTGTGATAAACATGAGTGCAGGCGTCTTTCTTATATGATGATTTTTTCCTTTGATTAGATACCCAGTAGTGGGATTGCTGGATTGAATGGTAGTTCTGTTGTTAGTTCTTTGAGAAATCTCCATACTGTTGTCTTTTAATTTGCATTCCCACCAACTGTATAAAAGTGTATAAAAGTTCCCTTTTCTCCACGTCTTCATAATATCTGTTATTTTCTATCTTTAATAATAGCTCTTCTGAGTTTAAGATGCTATCTCAAAACTTTTAGTGGTGGAAGGGCTATCTTTCACATTCTGGGATGTTTAGCAGTATCCCTAGCCTCTTCCCTCCGTCCCCCAGCTGTGACACCCAAAAATATCTCTAGATGTGGCCAAATGTCCGCTGGGGAAACATCTTTCCTTATTGGGAACTACTTCCTTAATGACCCACTGTTACTGATGGAAATGTGTAGGGTCCCTTAGGAATACGTGGTGATCTTGGTGGTTTTAAGTGGTTAATAATGACTGGCCAAAGGAATGAAATCTAAACCTTCCACAACTTCTTTTTCAGTTCATAACTCATAGTCCCTCATCCATATGCTCTTTGACTTGACTTTCTTAAACTCCTGTTCTCTGTGCTGCTTTCTTTCTTTCCATTTTTGTTTTTAATCACCAGTAGCCTCAAAAGATGCATGAACTGTCAATTTTCTCTTCTAGGCCCACAGATAGTTGAACTCTCTGATAGTGAATTTCCTCTTTCAGAAGATAAATAAATACGTTCATTCTCTTGTATGTAGAAGGATACACAATACCAATAGAAAGTATGATCGAATTAACCAAACTGAAAAGTATTCACATTCACAAAAGGGCACAGTTTCAGTTAGGACCCACTAGAATTTATGATCTTCCCTGGAAATTACAAGGACCAACTTGTAGCTCATTTGCGTATCCGTGAAGAGAGGAACCAGCGTGTGCCATGACTATCACAAAGACACAACATTTTTTTCCCCTCCTAAATGCATATACATCAATTATTACAAACATCTAATACATGAAAGGACAGACATGGCCTGTCAAGGAAGACAAATATGCTGGTCTCTTCTCCCCACCATGCTCTGGACTTGCCCATCTGGAAGGGTGCAGCAGGCAAAGCTGTGTATGCAGGGTCCTTATTGAGATGAATGGAGGGGCCTTTTAAAGGAACACTGTCAGCCAGAGTCAGTCCTGGTGGAAATTACCAGCTTCCCTATAAGCAAAGGGAGATATTTTTCATTAATAACCACCTCCATCAGAAAAGAAAGGTCTGACTTTTATTATTTGTCTTCTGATGAATTTTAGGGACAAATAAGGCACGATGAATTTAGGTTTCTCATCTTTATTGCTTAGATGTAAAAAATGACCACAGGTTATATCCCATGGTAGCAAAAATTCTTATGAGATAAAAGAGAAGATTCCCCAAATCCGGCCAAGAATCCTCTTTTTAAATTTTATTTTTGAGACGATGTATACTACAACATAAATAACAGAGGGAGCCTGTATTCGTCTGTTCTCGTACTGCTATAAAGAAATACCTGAGACTGGGTAATTTATATGAAAAGAGGTTGAATTGGCTTAGGGTTCTGCAGGCTATACAGGAAGCTTGGCAGCATCTGCTTCTTGGGAGGCCTCGAGGAGCTTTTACTCCTGACAGAAGGCAGAGTGGGGCAGGCATCTTACCTGGCAGGAGCAAAAGCAAGAGAGGGAGGGGGAAGGTGCTACACACTTTAGAAAAACCAAATCTCATGAGAACTCTATCACCAGAACACCAAGGGATGGTGCGAAACTGTTCATGAAGGATCCACCACCTCCCCCACCCCCACCACGACCCATTCACTTCCCACTAGGCTGCACCTCCAACATTGGGGATCACAACTGAATGTGAGATGTTGGTGGGGTCACAGATCCAGGCCATATAAGAGTCCTTGAAACACCTGCTTTATATTGGGAGTTGCGGGGTTGCAATAGGGTTGAATCAACAGCAATGGACTTTTTTTATTTAATTTTTTGAGACGAAGTTTCACTCCTGTTGCCCAGGCTGGACTGCAGTGGCACAATCTTGGCTCACCGCAACCTCTACCTCCCGGGTTCATCTCCTGCTTCAGCCTTTCGAGTAACTGGGACTACAGGCATGTGCCACCACACCTGGCTAATTTTTGTATTTTTACTAGAGATGGGGTTTTTCCATGTTGATCAGGCTGGTCTCGAACTCCCAACCTCAGGTGATCTGACTGCCTCAGCCTCCCAATTATTTTCTTTTTTAAAAATAACTTTTTTTATGGCAACAGTTATAGATTTACAGAAAAATTATGCAGATAATACAAACAGTTCTGATATACCCTACAGCCAGATCCACTTATTAATATGGTACATTTTTTGGAGAACTTGCTTTTAAGATGCCTGGTATGGTCTAGACCAGGGGTCCCCAAACCCTGGGCCCCAGACCAGTGTGGTCCATGGCCTGTTTGGAACCAGTCAAGCAAGCATTACAGTCTGACCTTCACCTCCTGTCAGATCACCAGAGGCGTTAGATTCTCGTAGCAGCGTAAACCCTGTTGTGAACTGCATGTGCAAGGGATCTAGGTTGCATGCTATTTATGAGAAACTAGCTAATGCCTGATGTTCTGATGATCCAGGGTGGAACAGTGTCATCCCCAAACTATCCTACCCTCCCCTGCACCGCCCTTCATGGAAAAGTTGTCTTCCATGAAGCTGTTCCCTGGTTCCAAAAAGGTTGGGGACTGCTGAACATGTAGTTTAGGTATTCTGCATACATTAGCTTCTTTCATCTTTGCGATAGACCTGGCAGATAATAGTCCAGTCCCTGTTTTAGAAGACAGCATTTTACAATGCTTAAAAAAGGTTAAATAACATACTAAAATCATGTAACAGGTAAGTGGCAGAGCCAAGATCACAACCGTCTCCACTTTTACTAGTTGATGGATTCCCCAAGTTTTGAAGCACTGTTCCTCATCAGTCTGAGTTTGTAAGAATGAATAAGATGGGCTGGGCGTGATGGCTCACACCTGTAATCCCAGCGCTTTGGGAGGCCGAGGTGGGTGGATCACCTGAGGTCAGTAGTTCAAGACCAGCCTGGCCAACATGGTCAAATCCAGTCTCTACTAAAAAACATAAAAATTGGCTGGACACAGTGATGCGCGCCTGTAGTTACAGCTACTTGGGAGGCTGAGGCTGGAGAATCCCTTGAATCCGGGAGGCAGAGGTTGCAGTGAGCCAAGATGGCGTCATTGTACTCCAGCCTGGGTGACAGAACGAGTCTCTGTCTCAAAAAATAAAGATAAAAAGAATGGATAAGATGGTCCACCTGCCTTCATGGAGGTCCCATTCTAACTGAGAATTCAGAAGGGCAGACAAGAGAAAAGGGGGCATGTGCCAAACATAGTGGTGTCGGCTTGGAGAAGTCATTAATTTCAGAAACTGGGAAAGTCGTCCCCCATAACCTTAGAGAAATCGGTCCTTGTTAATTGGCTGGAGAACTCTACCTGGGAATAGGGGAAACAGAAGGCATGGAATAGAACAAAGGCAGGAAGGCAATATAGAGCATGATGTGTTTTCTAAGTCACTTGCATTTCCTATGGCTGTAATATTTAGCACAGAGAATCAGGTTGTTTGTGAGAGGGGTGGGTTTGGGAAGGTGATGGAAGATTGAAAAGTAGGTAGGAGCTAGGTCATGGAGGATTGAGCATGCCAAGGAGTTTGGCCTTTTCTGGAAGACACTGAAAATCCACTGAAGGTCTCATAAGGAGAAGAGTGACCGTGTCAGACTAATGAGTCCTCAGTGTAGGTGAGCATTTGCTAGTCAGAGAAATGGTTTGGAGCATCCAAAAACAGAGTGTCCAATTAGGAAGCCATGTCAATAATACATGTAAGGAATGAACATTGCTTGAACTAAGGCAGAGGTTGGGTGCAACAGCAGAATCAAATGCTATAAAGGGTTAAAAGTGGGTGTCCAGGCTGCCTGCTGTGGCTCACGCCTGTAATCCCAGCACTTTGGGAGGCCAAGGCTGTGGATCCCTTGAGCTCAGGAGTTCAAAACTTGCCTGGGCAACATGGCGAAACCTTGTCCATACAAAAATTAGCTGGGTGTTGGCCGGGCACGGTGGCCCATGCCTGTAATCCTAGCACTTTGGGAAGCCAAGGCAGACCGATCACTTGAGGTCAGAAGTTTGAGACCAACCTGGTCGGCATGGCGAAACACCATTTCTGTTAAAAATACAATAATTATCGAGGTATGGTGGTATGCGCCTGTAGTCCCAGCTTCTTGAATGGCTCAGGCAGGAGAATCACTTGAACCCAGGAGGTGGGGGTTGCAGTGAACTGAGATTGTGCCACTGCACTCCAGCCTGGGTGACAGAGCAAGACTCTGACTCAAAAAAAAATAATATTTATATTAATTATAATATGTATATTAGCTGGGTGTAGTGGTGCACACCTGTATTCCCAGCTACTTGGGAGACTGAATTGGGAGAATTGGTTGAACCCAGGAGGCTGAGGCTGCAGAGCTGGATCATACCACTGTTCTTCAGCTTGGGCAACAGAGTGAGATCCTGCCTTCAAAAAATAAAAGACAAGAAATAAATAGGTGTTTAGGTCAGGTGCGGTACAAAAGAAAAACTTGTACATGACCTGTTCTTCCAGTTTACAGATTAGGTGGGGAATACAAAAGGAAGCGCAGATTTAGAGTGAGTGGATGAATTCCTCTCTTCTATGTCTGTGATTTTTTTTGGCGGAGGGGGTTGCGTGGGTTGTGGCTTTGATATTTAACTACATAGCACATGTTTCCCCATATTATACTACATTTGTGCTCCAGTGTGGTAGTTGTGCTGTTCTGCCTGCTCAGCATACACTTCTTCCTTCCATTAACATCAGCAGAATGGCTGTTGTTCTGTTGAAAACCATCTCTCTCCCTGTTTCAGTTGGTTTTCAGTGTGTGTGAGGTGTGCTCATCTCATCCCTGGCTGCAGGGATAAGGACGTGACCCCTTCCTGGCCAGTTGCAAGACCACAGACATCTCCTTCACTATAGTGATTGGTTTAGGGCAGATACGTGACCCAAGCTTAGCCAGTCATAGCTAGTAAGTATTATGTGGAGGCTTTTTTTGCTAGCGCTAATGGGAAGGGTATTCTTTTTTTTTTGAGACAGGGTCTTGCTCTGTTGCCCAGGCTGGAGTGCAGTGGCGTGATCTCGGCTCTCTGCAACCTTCACCTCCCAAGTTCAAGTGAGTCTCCTGTTTTAGCCTCCCTAGTGGCTGGGGTTACAAGCTCACCACTACACCCAGCTAATTTTTGTATTTTTAATAGAGACAGAGTTTCATTATGTTGACCAAGCAGGTCTCGAACTCCTGACCTCAGGCGATTCACCTGCCTCGGCCTCCCAAAGTGATGGGATTACAGGTGTGAGCCCCTGTGCCTAGCCGAAAGGAACTTTCTTTCCACTGTATTTGCTAAACTATGATGAGGGGAAGCTGGAACCACCATTTGTCATTTTGACACCATCAGGGGTTTCCTAGGCCACCCCTAAGTTTGCTTGTTTGCTAGGAGGACTCACAGGACTCAGTGTATGTCATACTCATGGATAAGATTTACTACAGCAAAAAGATACAGGGCAGAATTCACAAAGGGAAGAGACTCATAGGGTAACATTCAGAGGAATCCAGGCTATAGCTTCAGGAGTCCTCCCCCAATGGAGTCACACAGGACATGCCAATTCCCCCTACAATACATTGTGACAATACATGTGAAATATTGCCCCAGGGGGAATCTCATGAGAGACTCAGCACCCAGGATTTTTATTGGGGGCTGGTCATATAGACATCCTCTAGGACATACTGAAATTCTGGACTCCCAGAAGGAAAGCAGGTATTTATTGTAAACCATTTTGTTTACACAAACAGTTCAGACACAGTGAGTTGTTAGAGAATAGCAGGAAGCTTCCCACAAGCCCAGTTCTCAGATGCCAGCCGAGGGGCCGTCTTGTCAGTCCGCGGTCGTTCTAAGGACAGCAGTATCAAGCTTGCTGTGTTACCTCTTTCCTACAGTCACTTTGAGAGTGCAAACAGATCTGAGAGCTAGAAAAGAGAAGATTCCAGATGATATTGTGTTGAGTCTCTAGTTCCAGCCATGCCTGAAGCAAAATTTCTCTTTTTAAAAATTGCTAAAGTCTTTGTCACTTGCAACCTTAAGAAACATGCTGGCTGAAAGAACCCATTCTAAGTAAATAAAATGTTCACTTTTGACTTCTTTTCCACTTACTACCATCACTGTTTCCCTTCTTAAAGTGTCAGCCTCTCCTTATTGACAGGCCTTTACCCCCAGAGCCTAGCATAGTACCCAGCTTATCATGGACATTTGTAAATTTTGTGTGCATCAAGGAATTTTCCTTAGCATTTCAGAGGATTATTCTGTTCAAATGGAAAGGGTAGAATCTGCAGCCTATTTATCCACTCATGTGACCTAAATTAAAATTCCGACCAAGCTGAATATCTCTTTGATCTTCCCTTTTACAAATTTCTCTTCACTGAGAAATTGGTGACTGCTCTTGTTAAGTAGTACTTTCTACCTGGGCTCGCCGTCCTGGACTTTTTTTTCTTTTTTTCTTGTTTGGCCTAATTAGCTGTGTCACTGTTCAGGCAAATTAGGTATGTGCCTTATTGGAAGATCAATTAAAAAATAAATGAGTGTTTGTCAAAGTGGAAAGGGATGTGTCGAAAGATAAATTTTCTTTCTAGTCTCGTACAGAAGCAGTGGGAAACAGCATTTTGTAGTGGCTTTACTGACATGCACACATGTGGGAAAGAAGGACTGGAAGGGATTAGAGGTCATGCGTTAGCTCAGTGCCTTTTGTTACAAACGTGAAGAAAGGTCCAGGAAGGTCTTTGACTTTAGTAATACATGTACAAGAGGACTTCACATGGATGCAAGTCTGTGTTTCATCTTCGCTAGCCGTAGGCAAGTTTCTCTAGTTTTCTGATCCAAAGCTATCTGTTCAGTAAGTACTTCACTGAAGGACCATAGAAAGACTGAATGATCAGTAAAATAAATGGATATGAGCTGGGTATGTTGGCTCACGCCTGTAATCCCAGCACTTTGGGAGGCTGAGGCACACTGATTACCTGAGGTAGGGAGTTCTAGACCAGCCTGACCAACATGGAGAAACCCAGTCTCTTTTAAAAATACAAAATTAGCCAGGCGTGGTGGCGCATGCCTATAGTCCCAACTACTCGGGAGGCCGAGGCAGGAAAATTGCTTGGACCCGGGAGGCGGAAGTTGTGATGAGCCAAGATCACATCAGTGCACTGCAGCCGGAGCAGCAAGAGTGAAACTCCATCTCAAAAAAATAAATAAAATAAAAATAAATAAATAAATGGTTTTGAGTAGGTGGTCTTAGAGAGTGTCTCTTTCAGTTCTATGAATCTAATGTAAATTCACACTGTCAGAGGCAAAGCCAGAGCCATATAAATGGGGGTGTCTTCGGTGCCTCTTTTGTCCTCATACCCTACATTTATCTGCCAGTAAGTCCTGCTGGCTCTGCCCTCAAGGTTCTATACCTGTCCAAGCCTAATAGATACTAAAATATTAGTTATTGAATAAACAAAATTAGATCTCTGGCCTCTGGGCTGTTTGGATTCTACAATAAATAGCTTTTTCTTCCTTCTGTTCCTTTGAAGTAGCAAATAACAGGTACCCTGAAGTCACCAAGGGGACTTCAGTCACTGAGGTTATATCCAGGCATGAAACACTGTCCAGGGCAGTAACAGAGACACCGAGTGAAGGAGAATGGTGAAATCTGCCCCAAACAGGGTTCTCATGAGAGTTCAACTAAGCGTGGCTCAGCAGAGAGAGAATCTCAAAATACAACATTCGCCTTCCAAATCATGCTAGATTCTAGCCTCTATCTGGAGACAGATTTGGTAGCAGTTACAATGAAAGTGGACTTTTGAATAGCTTTGTTGTTTTTTCCTTTTTTTTTTTTAATAGTTTCTATCTTGTTGCCCAGGTTGGAGTGCAATGGCAGGATCTCGGCCTGCTGCTTTCTCAGTCTACTGAGTAGCTGAGATTACAGGTGGCCACCACCACACCCAGCTAATTTTTCTATGTTTAGTAGAGACGGTGTTTCAGCATGTTGGCCAGGCTGGTCTCAAACTGTTGACCTCAGGTGATCCACCTGCCTCAGCCTCCCAAAGTACTGGGATTATAGACATGAGCTACTGCACCTGGCCTTGAATAGCTCTCAGTGTTTCTCATTGGCACATACAGTAGGGGCTCAACCCCAAATGTTTTTTTCCTTGACTGAAGTTTTTAGAGATACCCTGCTATTCCATGACATTGGCACTGCCTTTTTTTTTTTTTTTTAATTTTTGGAAAAAAATATGTTTTCCTTGTAGAACAGTAAGAGGGTAACTCCAGACAGGGCAAGGGCAGTCAGCACAAAAAGACCCTCTGTGCATTATTGTAATAGTAAAGCCAAAAACAAGAATTTACTAGACCTTTTCAAGAATGGATTGCTCTGCTGGAGGCATCGTTAAGGTTCTCCAGACTGATCCACTTTATACATGTGTGTCATGAATAAAATAGTGCTTGTCCGTATCAACACAAAGGAAAAGCATGAAAATTGTATATATTTCTACTACCTAAAGATAGCTGTTGTTAATATTTCAGATGCTTTTCTGTGCATATAGGTTGGATTCTGTTATATAATTGGGATCATCATATAATGTTGATTCTGTACCAGTCTTTTTCATCTTAAATTTGCATCACAGCCATGTTTCCTTGTTATGTACCACATTATTTTTGATTCCTGGTATCCCGTGATGTGGCTGTAGTGTTTATTTGGGCCTTCTGTTTTGGATTTTTAGGGCTTTTCCACCTGTTTTTGGTGTTCTAAAGAATAGCAAAATGCCCTCTCCTTTGGACATTGTGAAGCCAAGGCCCAAGACTGCTCACATACAGGAATCTGTAGGACTTGTGAGCTCAGCAGTGCAGTGACACAGCTACAAAAAGTCAGCTAGCCCCATGTTCAAGTCTCACCCCTGGCTCTGTAATCTTGGGAGATCCAGTAACCTCTCCCTGCCATATTTTCTTCCCCCTCGCCCCACTTTTTTTGAGACAGGGTCTTACTCTGTCGCCCAGGCTGGAGTGCAGTGACACGATCATGGCTCACTGCAACTTCAACCTCCTTTTACCTCCTCCTCAGGTAATTCTCCCATTGCAGCCCCCATGAGTAGCTGTGACTACAGGTGTGCACCACCACACCTAGCTAGTTTTTGTGTGTGTGTGTGTTTTTTAATAGAAATGGGGTTTTGCCATGTTGCCCAAGCTGGTCTTAAACTCCTATGATCAAGCAATCTGCCGGCCTTTGCCTCCCAAAATGCTAAGATTACAGGTGTGAGCCACTATGCTGGTCTGCCATACTTTCTTTTTAGGAAAACTGGGCACCTTCTCTTCTTCAAGTACAGGTTGTTGTCAACACCACCTTTAAGTTACAGTCCTCTGGGGAGCACGTGAAGAATAATGATGCCCAGGTCTATATCATATCAGCCAATTCAGAACCTCTGGTGTGGGCGCTGGCCTGCCATATTTTTCAAAGCTTCCTACATAATGCTGAAACGTGACCAGAGTTGAGATTCACTGCCCTAAGGTTGCTGTCCCAGGATCTGCTGGCTACTGCAACAAAAGAGACACTGTGTCTTGATTGTTTTGCCGTGAGGGCAATGGGGCAGGGTACTATTTGGGAGGAGTGTTTGGAGACAGGATTAAAATACTGGCACTTGTGCCTCCCAGGGAAAAGGGCCAACCTGTTTATTTTGTGTCAAGAGCTCAAACAGTGATCAGAATCCAATCCGACATCATAAATACCAGAAAAGGTCAGGGCTGGGCTGGTCATAGGATCGAGCACACACAGCCGAGCTGAGGTTGGCACTTAGTCAACTCCAAACTCTTCACTGGCAAACAGCACAGGGGGGGACTTGGCAAGGCCCGGCCATTTGGCGTCCCAGTCACAGAGTGGAGGTTCACATGGCTCTGTTGTTTTTGTTGAAGGAGGAGAAATGCCATTTTCTCAGCAGTCCTTCTCCTTGACTCATTAGTGTAGTTGGCATGTGGTTATTTTTTAACTTATCTGCAAATATTCATAGACAGAGAAGAGGAGTAGAAGGCGGGAGCTGTTAATGTGTACCGAGCTCCTATTTTTTGCAGGCCTCTGCAGGGTAAAAGGAACTGGCCCCATGCACCAGGCCACTGCCGGTGGGGCAGAAGAGGGACCTGAGCCCCCGCAGGCATCTGAGGTCATGTGGTCAGTAGAGCTGGGAATTTTAACCCAAGTCAGAAGAACTTCAAAGCCCTTATTTTTTCTTGTTACTACACATCTTAAGAGATTAGAGGGCCGTGTCCAGTGGCTCATACCTGTGATTCCAGCACTTTCAGAGGGCAAGGTAGGTGGATCATTGGAGCCCAGGAGTTTGAGACCAGCCTGGGCAACATAGCAAGACCTCATCTTTACAAAAAACACAAAAATTAGCCGGGTGTGGTGGTACATGCCTGTGGTCCCATCTGCTTGTCAGGCTGAGGTGGGAGGATCACCTGAGCTTGGAAAAGTTGAGGCTGCAGTGAGCCATGATCGTGTCACTGCACTCCAGCCTGAGCAGTGGAATGAGACTCTCTCTCTCTGTCTCTGTCTCTGTCTCTCTCTCTCTCTCTCTCTCTCTGTCTGTCTGTCTCTCTCTCTCTCTCACACACACACACACACACACACACACACACACACACACACACACACACACACAAGGAGTTTGGAGGATTTAATTAGACGGTTTCTGGATAATCTGATCTTGATTGTGACAGTCTAAAGGAAATTGCATTGTAGGCTATTTAAAGGAAGTTTCCACGTAAGTTTGTCAAGCCAGGCTCGGTAATAGAACAGGATATAGTTGAGCAAGTTATTTATCCCATTGGGCCTACATGGAATCCCACTGGCTCCTTTAATAAAAGAACATCCAGTCCTCGGGGTTGGTGGTAGGATGAGTGTGAAGTACACATGCCCATGGGCATGGGGAATTTATGTACCAGTTCGTTTATTAAAAGAACTGGCAGGATTCTATTACCAGGACTTTGTTTTTCTTTTCTCTTTTAATCAGAAAATTTTGGCAAAGAATCTATGAGGTGCAGATATAGGGCCAACAATACTTTTTACACTTTTTGATTGTATTCTACAATCGGAAATATGTTTTTCATCACAATCCCAAAGACACATGTGTGTGTATGTTTATAATACATATATACCCATATATATGCAGATGAGCAATTAAAACAGTATTTTTATAAAACAATACTTGACATTACTATGTTCTGTGGATTTTTATATTTCTTTTTTAATCTGTTTAATGTCTTTTAATTTTTAAAATGCTTGCTCAGATCCACTTAATAATTTTCACAATCCCCAAATGTGTTGCAAACCCTAGTTTTAAAAACACTGGACGGGCAGATAGCCTAAAATGCCTTTTAACTGTGTATTAAGCATTTTGAAATTCAGCAAACTTACTAGTAATGAGAGAGGAGATCATAAGCTCATTTTCTAGAATCCATGTGCTGGAAGGGGTGGTGGGTATCTCGTTTAGATGGCTTCCTTCTTCTTCAGTGGCTCCTTCATTGAGTTACTTTATGTGGCCGTGCTAAGCGTGGTGGCTGCCACGTGATGAGGGGAGCCTTCCATCTCATTTTTCTTACTTCCGAGGCCAGTGCCCTGTTTTATTTATCTCCGTATTCCAGGCATCTAGTATAAGGCTCAACGTTGGGCTCAGTAAATTGATGGGGAAACGGAAAGAATGTGGCTCAATTTACATTTCCCATTAACCTCCAGGGAAGATTGCACAATCAACCTTTATGATGCTATTCATTTTTAAACTAGCTTCAGTCCAGTTCAGAAATATGTGTGAAAATATGCCTACTATGTGCCAGGTGATGTTGGACACAGAAGACACTTAAGGACGTACAAGAAAGAGAAGTGATTCTTGCTCTGAAGAAGTCCTGTATAAATGGAGAAGGGGAAGAAAAAAGCAAAAATAACTACGAAGTAATACGGTCATCGCTTGTGCAGAGAGTTTGCCAAAATGCGGCGTAGGCATAGATGAGGGAAAGTTACTTTGCTTGGGGTGAGGTAAGGTTGAGGGGAAGCACTCGAGCTGGAATTTGAAGGCTAGGCAGCAGTTTGTCAGAGTGCAAATAGCAGGGAATTCCAGACAAAAACAGTGCCTTGGAAAAGCCATGGAGTCATAATCCTGCAGGAGATGTTTGAGGCACCATGATGTGCGGATGTGGCCAAAGCTGAGTTCATGGGAAGCAGGCCTGCAGGGGGTTGGCACTCCACCTCAGAGGCATAGGACTTAGGGTGGAATCACAGGTCCTCCTCTTTCTACCTGTGTGGTAGGCTGAATAGTGGCCCCCAAAGACACCCTCAGTCTAATCCATACACTAGAACCTGTAAAAAAATACCATGTATAGCAAAAGGGAGTTTACATATGTGATTAAGTCAATGGTCTTGAGATGGGGGCATATCCTGTACTATACAGGTGAGCCCGAAATAGAATGAGTGTTCTTAAAAGGGGGAGGTGGAGGAAGATGTGGCTGCAGAGAGAAGAAGCGATGTAATGATAGAAGCAGAGATGGGAGTGATGTGCTTGGAAGACGGAGTTAAGGGCCACAAGGCAAGGAATACAGATGGCCCCTGGAAGCTGGAAACAGCAGGGAATCGAATTCTCCCCAGAGCCTCCACAGGGAACCAGCCTTGCCAACATCTTGACTTTAACCTGCTAAGACTGACTTCAGGCTCTCTAACCTCCAGAACTGTAAGAGAGCAAATGTGGGATTTCAAGCCACGTCATCTGTAGTAAAATGTGTTACAGAAGCAGTAGGAAACTAACACACTTCTTTAAATGGCCTTTCAACTTTATTCCATCTCTATAAGCCTCAGTTTCCTCATGTGTAAAAATGGGGATAGATGGGAGTCATTATGCCCGAAGCGGGAGCCTCATTGGGTGAACCTCCTTCTGGTAAGGACCGTGTATGTGTCCTGAAACATGGGCCTTAGCCCCCTCCGTGACACATCATAAGGCCAAATTTATTTATGGAAGTAGATAAAGATGAGACAGGAGAGGGAATCATGGATTGGATTTATGAAAATTTATGAAAATGTGTGTTGACTTTGTTTCTGGCTAAGCTGCTGCAAGTGTGGAGTGGAAAGGGCCTTATCTGTCTGGTTTATCACTCTCAGTGCATAGCATGGTGCCCAGCATGTTAAGCCTTCTATAATTAGTTGGTGACTGATTAAATGCATGCTCTGCTGGATTTGAAGATCCTAAATCATGAAACGTACAGAAGGCCATTGGTAGAGAGAGATATTACAGGTTGGGAGGACAGTGTGGCTACCACAATAATCTTCGTGAGAAATGATTTTTCATATCTACTTAAAATCCTTCATGTTGCACTTTTCTGCTCATACCCTTTCATTCTGTTCTCAGAGCAAGAGAACAGCTGCAGATTGTCCTCAAATAGTCCCGTCTCTACCATTAATTTGTTCTTCAGCCTTCTCTTTCCAAACAAAGTGACCCAAATTATTTTGGCTTTCCCTTGTTCAGAGTGCTGTATTGTAATGCCTTGCAGATGTTGCAAGTGGATGGTCCAGAGGACAAATTGGGCTTGCACATGTGTTTTAAGTGACCCATGCGGACTTTTTTGTTTAATGTGAATTATAAAACGTGGCAACCTCAACACATGAGTTCATTTCCATCCTCTCACGAAGTCCACCAAGATGGCACGAAAGGAATAAAAGAAGGCATAGTTAGCAAGGACTAAGCTGCTGGAAGAGGAGAATGCAGATGAGGGATATCGGCAGCTGTGGGGAGTGAGAATACAGATGGGAGAGGGGAATCTGACTTCACCGATCAGCGAACCTGCTGGGCAACAAGGCAAGGAGTGGGCTGATTGACTTTGCTGATCCCAAACAAGATTCAGTGATGAGAGGCTCCAGGTATTCCCAAAGGCCACATGGAATGGATCCCCAGTCATAGGAGGGGATTGGTCAATAATTCGTATAAGAAACAGTTGTATAAGAAATAGAATAGCTACCCCTCCTCCAGCTTATAGAGCCAGGGAGATATTCCTCTTTGTCCCCTACATACTGCTGGAGATTTTTTATTTTTATTTTATTTTTATTTTTTGGAGCTCCACTCTCATCACCCAGGCTGGAGTACAATGGTACAATCTCAGCTCACTGCAACCTCTGCCTCCTGGATTCAAGTGATTCTCCTGTCTCAGCCTCCCAAGTAACTGGGATTACAGGTGTCTGCCACCACACCTGGTTAATTTTCATATGTTTATGAGAAACAGGATTTTGCCATGTTGGCCAGGCTGGTCTCAAACTCCTGACCTCAGGTGATCCACCCGCCTTGGCCTCCCAAAGAGCTGGGATTATAGGCATGAGCCACCACACCTGGCCTGCTGGAGGTTTTCTCTTGGACACACACACTTCATTGTGCACAGATAGGGTCTCAGCAAGGCACTGGAGTGAAACCAAGGTCAACAGAAGGTGTGTGCCCTGACAGGGGAGGCCCTTCAGCCCCTCTTCTACTAGAAGTCAGAATGCTTGAGGCCAGTTTTCTGTCCTCCAGATAAGAGATTGTGTGATTCCTCTCTGGGGGAACAGCCCAGCCCAATATTGTGATATTGATGCTTGGGACATGCCGTGTACTCATTTAAAGTCATATTAAGTTATTACTCTCGACTTCAACCCACCCTACTGGACCCAGCTCTGAGATAATGGGGATGGGATTCTGTTAACATTTCAGCGTTGCCAGTATCTTTTGGGGGTTTTTATAGATGGAGCACCAGGAGGAGACAGAGGCCATATGAGAAAAAGAGACTTGCTCCTGCCTGTCTGCTTCCTGTTTTTGTCCAAATCGGTCCTGCAATGCAATCTCACCTGGTTGTGCAGTTGGTTCTAGTTGCAGTCCATCCTCTCCCCAAATCCAGAACCAGCAGTGGGGCAGCCCCGCCTCAGAGGCCTGGGTCCCAGCACTGTGGGGCTCTGAACTCTAATAATCCACACTCTTTTACTGTGTTATTCCAGCCCGAGGATTGCAATTGGCCCTTGCAGTTACCATTTGTGTGACATTTCAGCATTCCCCTTTTGCATTTACAGTTCCAAAGCCTGGATAGCTCTTTATGAAGGTTCCCGTAACTGGGGTTTCCTGACAGGACCCTGACTAGCGGATGCAGTAAACGTCAATGACTGACTTCTTCCCTCTTCAGTGAAGGCCTGCAGTCAAGAAGCCCACCCACAAACTCAAAGCTGCCCACCTACTTTTAATGCCTTACTCATCCACATTATGAAGAGTCAGTAGACACTGGAGGAAAAGCTCTGATAAAAACGTCAGAGGTTGGTTTTGACAAAACAAAAAAGAAGAAACGGACAGGAAACAGACAAGGCAGAGAAGAGCGGAAAACATCCAAAAAAAAAAGTTGAAATGAATGGCCTCAGAAATATGAAATAACTTTCATAAAATATGAACAAGATCCCACATTTAAAAAAAAAAGCAGCTCTGAAAAACAAGGAAGAGCTTTAGGAAATTAAAAGCGAGAGTGTTGGTGTTTTTAAAAATGAGTCAAAAATCAAGATGAAGTTGGGCAGTTTTTCCATCTAGGTTCTTTTAGATGACTTTAGACTCATGAGAAATAAACACAAACATAGATTTATTGAGTGCAGTTGCTGGGCTAACTTTTCCCAACTTGATATTATCCCATTTATTACTGATAAAAATCCACAAAGTCTGGGCGTTTTACATCTGTTGGGTTAAACAGCTAAGGCTGAGGGAGCCCTGCCTGATTTCACAGCTCATATTAGCCTTATCACCTCTGAGAAAGAGAACTGTACGCCCGTCAAGGCAGCCTGCTGCAGAGTTTCCAAGGGGCCATATGGGGAGACAGGCTCTTCATTGTCTAGCTAATTGAAAAAAGGAAGGTGTTCAAATGGAACTCAGCTGATGTGAATAGTCCCAAGCGATGACTCGGTCTTTCAGGCATGGACAGGGCCTCCCGGCAGCTGACGACGTTAATAAAATTGTCAGGCAGCTATTAGAATAGCTTAAAATTATTCAATTTTTATGGGTACCTAAAAAAGCCGAACAATACTTGTCTTTCCTCATAAAACGAACATCTGTTGGCTCCCAGAAGACTGGTACCCATTGTTGATGGCTGGCCCTTCTTACGTCACTCAGCCCGGGATGCTAATAATGAAGTTAGGGTTTTACCGCCTTCTTTAACATGGCCCTGCAGTCTACATGCACGTGCTTGATGCTGCTTTTTTCTCAATATTGTTTTTACTTTTCCCATTCCTTCCACTGAAAGACCATGAAATCAGACATTTGGATTCAACCTGCACCTCTTTGAGCTCTAACCTACCATGTGTCTCACTCTGTACTGGTCCTTTGGGGCACTAGGTCGTGCTCTCAGTGGCCATTTTGAGTATATGACTAACTGGACATCATCAAGCAGCAGTTTCCAGGGCCATTGTGCCTAACACTGCTTGGCACTCACAAAGGAATTAACACATTTTTGGTGTATGGATAAGGGAGAAGGATCTTAGGGCTGAATTCTTTCTCGCATTTTGATACATCAGCAGTGTCTGAATGTTGCGTCTTAGAAATGTCAGCAGAAGGACCCAGGAAGCCTGGAACTTAAGCAAGGATGGTAACGATGATGGGAATAATTTGCAAGCAAGAACTGTGCCACCTCCCACCCTGAGTTGGTGACAGCCAGCTCTGTTAGCCTTACTCTTTATATCTGTAAAGTGGGGATGAAGATCTCTACCTTAGAGTGTCGATGTCTGGATCATTTGAGATAATGTATGTAAAATTTATAGATTGGTGTCTGGCACTGAGTATAGGGGTTCAGGAAACAGCTCTTCTTTAGTCTCCCCCTTGTCAGACTTTCACATCTCTGGATTTACCTGCTACATGTGCAGACCCAACCTAGATCTTGTGGGGACAGAAACAAGTATAAAACAGAACATTTTTCCTCAAGAAGCTTACTGTATCCCACATTGTAGCCTCCTAAAATTTCTCAAAGGTGAGTAGAACAGGTGTTTTAGGTAGGGAAGAAATAAAACATCAAAAGAAATTCTGAAGCCCAAGATTTCTTTGTACAAGGAAGGAAACAAAAGCTTGGAGAGATTCTTTGAGTTAGCAAGTGATGGGAATGAAATAAGGGAAGATCTGGGCCTCTTCATCCCTGTTCTGTTTATCCATTTATTTAACAAATATTAATTAAATGCTTACTATATGCCAGATATATCAGAGTGGTGCACCACTGCTGCATCTAAATCGATTGCAAAAATGTGCAAAAACAGCTTTCTAGATCATCTTGGCACTCCCGAGGCTTCAAGCCCCTCCATACAATCCCCACCTTACAGGCATGCAACATGTGTTGCATGCATCCACTTGAAGGAAGCTCACCTGACAAGATAATCTTCTCTTGTTTCTGGCAGCTTGAGTAAACCTTGCTTAAACCTACACCATTCTTTCTCTCTTTCTTTCTTTTCTTTCTCTTTTGAGACAGAGTTTCTTTCTTTTCACTCAGGCTAGAGTGCAGTGGTGCCATCTTGGCTCATGCAGCCTCCGCCTCTTAGGTTCAAGCAATTCTCCTGCCTCAGCCTCCCGAGTAGCTGGGATTACAGGTGCCTGCCACTATACCCAACTATTTTTTGTATTTTTTAGTAGAGATGGGAATTTCACCATGTTGGCCAGGCTGGTCTTGAACTCCTGATCTCAAGCGATCCACCAGCCTCGACCTCCCAAAGTGCTGGGATTACAGGCATGAGCCACCATACAGCACCGCCTAAATAATTCTTTTAACTTCCGCTCCCTGGTTTGAGTTTGGTCCTTGAGACCCTACAGCTGAAAGTGGTTGGTTCTACCATGACACAACTTCAGGTAATGGAAGTCTACTGTCAGAGCTTCCTGAGAGCCTTCTCTCCTCCAGTCTGCATTTCTTCAGGTGAAGGATTCCAAGTTCATCAGAGTCTTTATCTCAAACAGCAGCACACCATCACAAAATCAGCATCAATGCAACATATTCATGCTCCCTTGTGCCATTTTCTAACTGTATGATCTTGAGCCAGTAAATTAATCTGCATTAGGCTCCTCAAAAGGAAGTGTGGAGGTCACAGTGGTGTCCACATCCAGGTAGTTGGAGAGATAATTGATGTAATTCAAAAAAATGCTGGCTGGGTGTGGTAGCTTATTCTTGCAATCCTAGCACTTTGGGAGGCCAAGGCAGGTGAATCACCTGAGGTCAGGAGTTTGAGACCAGCCTGGCCAACGTGGTAAAACCTTGTCTCTAATAAAAATAGAAAAATTAGCTCGGTGTGGTGACAGGCACCTGTAATTCCAACTACTTGGAGCCCAAGGCAGGAAAATCGCTTGAACCCTTGAGGTGGAATTTGCAGTGAGCCAAGATTGTGCCATTGCACTCCAGCCTGGGTGACAAGAGTGAAACTGTCTCAAAGAAAAAGAACACTGCACATGGAGTAGGTGATCTAATTTGTCTGCTACTGGCTTGATGGTGTCAGGTCTCAGGTTATATATAGATGGAGGGGCCAAGGTACAATTAGGGCAAGTTAGTCACCAAGAGTGTCACATCTGTTCATGTGAAGATGAAGAGAGAGACCAGGTATCAGTGCCCCATCTGCATTCAATAACTCGGTAGAGAGTCACTCTCTGAAATTCCTGAGTCCCTGGTGTGTACTCTGTGGTTCTTAAGGGCCAGTCAATAAGATACTGTTCTTTTAGTAGCAAAGAAAATGACTAGATAACCAAATAATTGCTGAGAGCCCAGGTTGCATCATGTAGGCTGCTATTTCTCAAATTTGAATGTGTGTGAAAGTTTATCATAAAGGGAGCTTTTAGATCCTGATCCTCATCCCTGGAGATTCAGGCTCTACAGGGACTGTGTGACAGGCCTTGTACTTGTGAGGCTGATACATGATCCTCATGGGACATGGTTCTCAGAGCAAAACTATGCCTAGCTTCTAAATGCCTAAGTGAGGTGAATCTTGTAAGACCAGAGAAAACAAGAGTGCTTAAAAGAGAAGAAAATTTTCTACCTAGTTGTTTTGTTTTCATTTTAACTTGTCAGGAAAATATAAAAACAGTATCATTAGGAGGCTAATCTGATGGCTAAAAAAATGCCTCAGCAAGTGTCTTTTTCAATAGGCAATGGTGTTTGCTACCATTCAGTGAGCATTCTTACCTTTCCAAGTTCTGTGCCTGATGCTGTTTATATAACCTCAGTCAGGAGAGCTGTTGGCTGCAAATAACTGTGCTGTTAGCTATAAGGAGGTAGAGAGTTCATTATCTGTGCAACAGCTCAATAGTGTTTCCAGGGCCCCTGATCTTTCCATCACTTTTCCATTCTTAGCACATTGGATTTTTGTCTTCAAGCTTTCCACTTCAGGGTTGCAAGATGGCTGCCATAGCCCCGGGTGTCTTGTCTTCAGAGTCCCAAACATGAAGGAAGAAGCAAACCTAAAATTGCTTCTTCTCTGAAGTTGCTGACTTTTTATTCAGGATAGGAACCTCCAAAGCAGACTTCTCTTTACATCTCATAGTTTAGAAATTAATTATAAACTGAACCCTAGCCCCTATCACTAGGGGATTATTAGTGGCTGGCTTGTACAGATTATTAATTATCCCCTGGGAACAGAAGGAGGCCCACCTTTCCTGAAATCAGCAGTCTCCCACTGCTGTCTAAACACAAACACATGGTTCTGTTAGCTGGTGAGAAGGAGGAAGATGTTTGGGTAGATATTAATAACAGTGGGAATCCCCCATGAAGCTCAGAAAGGAGAAATCATCTTCCAAGGACACACGGCCAGCAAAGGCAGAGTCAGTCATCAAATTTAGGTTTGCCCTTGAAGCCCGTATGCTTCCTATTTTGCCATCCTGCATCTTAGACCACATAGCCTTCTTATCAACCAGAGATGCTTTCTGTTCCAGCAAACCTCAGAAAAAGATCTGACCCCTTGCTCTCGTTTCACAGATGGGAAAACGATGGCCAGCAGGGGGAAAGTGATTCACCTAAGCTCACTGACCTATTTGGCAGGCTGTGAGCCTGGTCATTGTTCCTTTTGGCATTGAGTACTTTGTGCCCTGCCCTTCCCCAAGTAGCTAGGCACGTTGGGGCTGCTTTTGTCTTATCTGTACTTTATTGTCTGCTATCATTTGTTGGCTTTAGCAGTCCCATTGGTAAGTGCTGTTGCCTGGAATCCCAGCGTAATGGGGCGTCCACAGTAAGTTAGGGAGGTAATTTGAGCTGTTGGATTTTGGTGCACCTCAATGGTAGGTTTGTGACTATGTTGTGCTGGTTCAACCCGAGGGACACATGATCAGGAGGAAGAGTAGAGAGCTCAGGGATTGGGCTGCCAAGGCAAGGAGCCATCATAGCACTCACAGGCGATTAGCCAGGGATTAGAGGGCTCGACATTTCTACTCCTGAAAAGCAAGCAGGATGACCTTTAAAGTCCCTTCCCAGTTCTTCAGAGAGTTTCCTTTGGTTGAGGCGTAAGCTGGTGGGAAAGATACTGAGGAAGGACAAAAGAGAGAATAATTAGAGAAGAAAAAATGCGATTCCATGTGTAGGGAGTGAGATAAGGGAAGTGGTGTGTTGATGAGTTTCTCTTCCATAAAAGATGAGGCCGATGACATGAACTGCCTTACAGGGTTGTTCTAAAGAAGAAATGACTCCTGCCGGTGCTGGAATTACAGGCAGTGGCTCACATCTGTAATCCCAGCACTTTGGGAGGCCAAGGCAGGTGGATCACGAGGTCAAGAGATCGAGACCATCCTGGCCAACATGGTGAAACCTCACTTCTAAAAATACAGAAATTAGCTGGTGTGGTGGCGTGCACCTGTAGTCCCAGCTACTTGGGAGGCTGAGGCAGGAGAGTCACTTGAATCAAGGAGGCAGAGGTTGCAGTGAGCTGAGATCACACCACTGCTTTCCAGCCTGGCGACAGAGCAAGACTCTGTATTTTAAAAAAAAGGGGGAGAGATGACTCCACATATGCAAAATGTATAGAAGAATGCCTGGCATATAGTAGACACTCAATAAGTGTTAACTACTGAGAAATAAAATCCTAAGCCCCCCAGCCAACTAGACTATCTCTTGGTCAAGGAGACCCCAGAGTAACCATGAAAATGAAGTTGTCAGCCATGATGGGATGGGGTTGTCAGACATACCTCATTATACCCCTTCCCTCACTAACCACCATTAGGCTTTCTTCTCTAAGAGCTTAACAAAAACAAGCCCTCTCAAAAGACTGATATCCACCAACCTGCTGATGCTGTCTCCCTTTTTCACCTGATCAGAGACCACCCAGCACAGAGTGGTTCTGGCCAGTCTTGGGAGAATGCACAGTAAGAGTTTTTGTGTCCTTCACCTTTTACATCAAAACCTTCACCCTTGGATGATGCCAACTCTGCCATTTTTTGTACATGGGAAACATGAAGGGTCGTGAAGCTCAATTGCGCATGGGCACACTTCTCCTTTGATAAATATTCACGACTCCCCCTATAGCTTATTGAATATGTATAGTTGGTCATCCTGCTCAGTGTAAATTTCTGCTTCCTTTTTCCCCTCTGGTGAAATGTCTGTTTCTGGTTTCTTGCTGGAGTCTACAGTCCCCAGCCTGTTAGAATAGCCACCCTGCAGGCTGTGACCCTCTATGAGAAATAAAGCTCTCCTTTCTAAATTTATGAACCTGGTCATTCTTCAGCTGACACTACTTTGTTAATCCTTAATGTTGGACATTTTGCAAGATTTTACTCTGCCCCTCGACCTCCACCAGAACTCATAGTTTGAAGAAGTGGGCACGTCTACTTTGTGCAAGATCTGTTGCTAGAACATTTTACTCATACAGGTTTTTTTCCTTGTTTAATCTTTCCAGCAGCCTGAGAGATCAATATTAATATTCTGATGTTACAGAGCAGAAAATATGGGGGACCCTGAAAGATTAAGCCATTTGTCGTTCCAAGTCCAGAAAGACGTTAACACCAAAGTTGTTCTGCTCTTCTGTACGGGACCTCCACCTCTGCCTACAGCCAGCTGAGTCCTACTCTAGGGCAGATGTGGTTTACCATTTGGGAACCACTGTTTATGCCTCGTCCACTGCCTCCTGGGCCCCTTCTCCCCGTTTGTTCTTTCTTTTTGTTACTATGGTTTGTTCTGGCCAAGCGGCCAGTTACTTTCTCTTTGTGCTGTTACGTTTCTTTAATGGGTTCATCATCTGGGCAGATGTTTCTACCTTCCCTCTAAAGAGAGTGTAGAGGAGCCAGGGAACCTCAGAGTCTGGGTGGGGTGAGTGTCACACCGATACAGGAGTATGTCAAGTCATCCTGATTGAGAAAGACAGCAAGAGTGGTTGAAGTTGGTGCTCATCTTTGAGTGAGCCGCTTGAACCGATTCCCATCCCAGGGCCACCCACCAATGAAAGAGCCGTTCAGAATTTATGTTCCCTTGGAAAATAAATCCAGTGGCCTTGGCTCTGTCTCCACTGCGTCACCTCACTGGCCCTTTAGAGCTCCTTCCACATGGTAGGACCGTTATCTCTGTATGTGGACCACGTGCCTCAGAAGCATTTGGGGCACCCTTGGGAAAGCAGATTTCCAAATGTAGCTCCTCAGACCTGTAGGGGTTTTTATCCTTGGAATTCGCATTTTTAAGCAACTCTCCTGCTAATGCAGGTGCTGTGTTGGGGCCATGCTTTGAGAAATGCTGCAGTCAACTGTGAGCTGCAGGGGAGCGTGTCTGTGACTCTCTTTGTATTCACAACCCCTCGCCTTGTGTGTTTTTTTAATTGAATGGTGAACTAATTGAGTATTTGATTAATTAGTGTACAAAGAGAACAGAAGGAAGTCCGGGAATTGGAAAGTTTTAGTTTCTCAAGAGTAAAGGAAAACAGAATAAATCAAAGTTACCCTGGAAGTTCAGAATGGCCTTTGCAATTGATGGACTGGCGTTGGGTGTTCTCACTCTGAGCTCCTTCTGCCGAGCCATGTGAGAACACACTGATACTGTACTCTCTGAATCTTGTGCACAACGGAAGTTTTATCACAAGCAAAACCCTGAGCCCAGGCACCTAGCAGAAATGTGAACAGATGCCCATTCTAGGCTTATTCACCTGATAAGTGCTTCCAAAGGCCCCAAGTCCAATGTTGAATACTGCCCTCTCTCTCAGATCTATTCTCCTCTCCCCTCAAGCCACGCAAGGTCCGTCTCTTTTATGTACATGTGATCTGTGGCTAAAACAAGCCTCTTTAAGGGCCCACTCTTTTTTTTTTTTTTTAAGATGGGGTTTCACCATGATGGCCAGGCTGGTCTTGAACTCCTGACCACAGGTGATCCACCCACCTCAGCCTCCCAAAGTGCTAGGATTACAAGCATGAGCCACCACGTCCGGCCAAGGACACACTCTTGTACTGGTTTGTTCACATGTATGTTTCCTTCATTCGACTAGAAACTCTTGACAGGTTTTTCTACTAATCCTCTGTAGATTTTTTTTTCATATAAATAGTTTTTTTCTCTCATAGATATAGTCATAAAGCTTGTTATCTTTTGTGACTTCTGTCACCTAACAATGTGTTCATGGTTTATCTATGTTGTAGCATGTGTAGCACAGTTTTTATGGTCAAATCATACTCCACTTTATGGATATATACCATATTTTTAATGCTTTCATCAGGTGATAGGTATTTGGGTACATTCCACTTTTTGACTACCATGAGTAATGTTGCTATAAATATTTGTGTACATAGTTTGTGTGGACATACATCCGTTCTCTTGGGTGTATCCCTAGGAGTGGGACTGCCAGGTGATACATTGACTCCATGTTTAATATTTTGAGAAATTGCCAAACTATTTTCCAAATGGCTGCACCATTTGCATGCCTGTATTTTACACTTAGCTGTTCCTGTGCTAAGAATACCAATACCCTATGTCTTCGCTGAATGCCAGCTAACCAGACAGATAAGACACAGGTGATGAATGTGGAGTCAAGACCTGCAGAAGAGTGTTTCCCTTCCCTGTAGCCTCTCTGAGCACCCATACAGAAATAATGAATGGGTCCAGGGTGCTGGGGGTGGGAAACACAGGGGACGTAGGACTTACGGGTCACCTAGGAACAGGTGAGGTTGTTTAACCCAGAGCTAAAGGCAGGATGGCATTTAATAGATACATTTTCATGTGTGAGACCTGCATCTTAATTATAGATCAAATATCACTTGCATTTGTTTTTCTTCATTCTCAGAGACATGCAGCAGAAGATAGGCTTTATTTGAGAGGCCGTTTCCTGTAGCTTTCAGCTTGCTCCAGTCTCTTTGTCTCCCTTGCCCAATAGTCAAGATCAAGACTCTGAATACTTCCAAGTTCTTATTGGAGATCTTACTTCTTACGCTGCAAACCATTGTGGTACTGTGGCCCTAGGCTGGTAGTGGAATCTGCAGCAGAAGCAGTTTCATTTAAGACATGTTTTCTTTGAGCCTCAATCTTGAAGGATCAAGCTGAGAATATTACTGTCAAACGGTCAAGGGAACCTCTGTTCTCTGTGGCAGATCTGCAGAATGGAGTCAGGTTTGATTCTCTTCCTCCTTCCTCCCTGCCCCTAATGATCGTTTGACTCCAGTAAGCCGTGAGTTCCGTCTTGATGACATCAACACGTTGCCTGATGGAAAGCTGCTAAACAAAAGATTAAACATTTACACCTTCCTAAACCGGCAGATCTGTGTACTACAGAAATAGTACTGAGCCATCTCAGTGTTTGCAGCCTTACTGGATTTCACACAATTCTCTGGGATCCCTCTCTGTTGGTTTCTTTACCAAAACAAACTACTTCTACCATCTAAAGAGAAATTCAGTAGACAAACCTGGGACAGAAAGGACCTTCTTTGCAGTACTTTTTCACAGGAGGCTGTACTTTGCTTATAGCTTCTGTGGGACTTAAAGTTTTTCTGTATTGTTTTGTTTCCCTGTTTTTGCTTTACCTAGAAAGTTTTGGTAGACCAGAGACTTCAGCCAACCAGGAAAAGGGAAGTGGTTTTCTCATAGTTTTTTTCTCTCATAGATACAGTCATAAAGCATGTTACCTTGGTAACTTCTTTCACCTAACAATGTGTTCAAGGTTTATGTTGTAGCATGTGTCTGCAGCACATTTTTTATGGCCAAATCATATTCCACTTTATGGATATATACCATATACCACTTCATGGATACATACCTCATGGGAGACTTGTTCCACTTTCTCACATCCATGTTGGAGTGGGAAGAGAGACAGGGCTTGCTCCACACCCCCCTACCCCCGACCGAGGAGTAAAATTATTGTCTGGTACCTGATGTAATTTCAGAAAGGGGTGGATTTGAGCCAATGGGAGAGCACGGGAAAGTGATCCTGGGTGAGACTGTTGGTGGGTGCCAGGAGTTAGGGATGTGGGAGCCTGGCAAGGAAATGGGTTTGATTTTTAAAGGGGTATGGAATTACGGAGATTTTGGTTATAATGGAATAGTTCTCTATTTTATTTTATTTTATTGAGATGAAGCCTTGCTCTGTCCCCCAGGCTGGAGTACAGTGGTGCGATCTTGGCTCGCTGCAAGGTCTGCCTCCTGGGTTCCAGCGATTCTCCTGCCTCAGCCTCCCAAGTAGCTGGAACTACACGTGCGCGCCACTACACCAGCTAATTTGTATTTTTAGTAGAGATGGGGTTTTGTTATGTTGGCCAGGATGGTCTCAATCTCTTGACCTCGTGATCCACCCGACTCAGTCTCCTAAAGTGCTGGGATTACAGGTGTGAATCACCCCATCTGGCCATAGTTCTCTATTTTCATTGCTGTGATGGTTTCTTGAACACACATGATGAAATGACATAGAACTATACACACACATTGTACCTGTGACAGTTTCTTGCTTTGGATCTTGTGCTGGAGTTATCTAAGATGTCAACACTGGCAGAAACTGAGTGAAGGGTACATAGGACGTCTCCCTACTTTTTTTGCAGTTTCCTGTGCATCTATTGTTATTTCAAAATAAAAAGTTATTTTTAAACCGTAGAAGGAGGAAAGGAAATAGTAACACAAACAGAAAAAAAGCGAAATGATGTGATGGACAATGCAGATAATGGCATAGCATTAAGCAGGTGTAACCTCTATTGGGCTCCTGACAAATGGTGACATTTAAAACAGGGCAACCACATTGCATCTAATGCGGTGGCTTTCATTAAGATTTCCCAAGAGGAAAATGTTCGCCACTCATGTCACAGACAGTGGGGCTAATCTCAAAATTATATACAAAGAACTCCTGGAAATTAATATTTTAAAAGACCGGTAACCATGGGCACAGAGTATCCAACACATAGTTCACAGAGGAGGAAATGCAAGTTGTCTGTTCTTAACCACAAAAAGAGAAGCAGCTCCTGCCTCTCAAAAATAGAAAGAGAGGAATGCAAATAAAATCCCTAGTGAGAGCCGGGCGCGGTGACTCACGCCTGTGATCCCAGCATTTTGGAAGGCCAAGACAGGCGGATCAGCTGAGGTTACGAGTTCAACACCAGCCTGACCAACATGGTGAAACTCCATGTCTACTGAAAATACAAAATTAGCTGGGTGTAGTGGCGTGCACCTGTAATCCTAGCGGCTCAGGAGGCTGATGGAGGAAAATGGCTTCAACCTGGGAGGCAGAGGTTGCGGTGAGCCAGGACTGTGCCATTGTACTCTAGCCTGGGCAGCAAGAGTGAGACTCCATCTCAAAAAACAAAACAGAACAAAACAAAACAAAAAACATAGTGAGATGCCCTTTTTTGTTTTTTGTTTTTTTTGAGGCAAGGTCTCACTCAGTCACCCAGGCTGGAGTACAGTGACGCAGTCTTGGCTCACTGCAGCCTCTACCTCCCGGGCTCAAGCCATCCTCCCACCTCAGCCTCCCAAGTAGCTGAGACTACAGGCATGCATCACCACGCTTGGCTCATTTTTTGGGTTTTTTTTTTTTCTTTTTCTTTTTCTTTGTGGAGACTGAGTCCTGCTCTGTGGCCCAGGCTGGAGCGCAGTGGCACGATCTTGGCCTGCTGCAACCTCTGCCTCCCAGGTTCAAGTGAATCTCCTGCCTCAGCCTCCTGAGTGGCTGGGAATACAGGCATGTGCCACCATGCCCAGCTAATTTTTGTATTTTTGTAGAGATGGGTTTTCACCATGTCGGCCAGATGTGTCTCAGACTCCTGCCCTCATGATCCACCCACCTCAGCCTCCCAAAGTGCTGGGATTACAAGAATGAACCACCGCGCCCGGCCTTTTTTGTAATTTGTTTTTTAGAGACGAAGTCTCCGTGTGTTGCCCAGGCTTCTCTGGAGTTCCTGAACTTAAGTGATCTGCCCACCTCCACCTCCCAAAGTGCTGAGGTTACAGGTATGTGTCAGAGACACCATTTATTAACTCTCAGATTACTAAAAATCTGTACATTTGGTAACACATTCTGTTGGCGATGCTGGTGGGAGTGCAGATTAGCACACCCCCTGTGAACGGCGTTTCAGCAATATCTACAGAATGCCTGTAACAGAGGTGGCTGACTCTTCACCAGCATTTGTCTTGTTCTTCCTCAGTAACACAGTTACAGCTGGGAAGTAGCTCAGCAGCTAAGGACTTGAATAGTTGGGATGTTTGTCACCTCCCAATCTCATGTTGAAATGTGATCCTCAGGGTTTCAAGTGGTGCCTGATGGGAGGTGATTGGGTCATGGAGTGGATCCCTCGTGAATGGCTCAGTGCCCTCCCCATGGTAATGAGTGAGTTCTCGCTCTGAGTTCACATGAGGGCTAGCTGTTTAAAGAGCCTGGCACTTGCCCTTTGTCTCTCCTGCTCCTGTTCTTGCTGTCTGACTTGCCTGTTCTCCGTTTGCCTTCTGCCGTGATCGGAAGCTGCTCGAGGCCCCCACCAGAAGTAGATACAGGCACTGTGCTTTGTATACAGCCTGCAAAGCTGTGAGCCAAAATAAACCTCTTTTCTTTGTAAATTACCCATTCTCTGGTATTCCTTTATAGCAGTGTGAATGAACTAACACAAGGCTATGCCTCCCAGCTTCCCTTGCAGACATTACTAGTACTCTGCATTAGAATGGGAGTAGAAAAAAAAGTGGTACGTTCATATGTGTTTGCAAAAAATGGCCACAGGTTCTTCCCCTCCGTACGTCCGTTTCTTGCACCAGGACTAGGTAGCTTTTCCCATTAAGAGGAGTCATTGGCCAGGCGCAGTGGCTCATGCTTGTAATCCCAGCACCTTGAGAGACTGAGGTGGGAAGAGCACGAGGTCGGGAGATCGAGACCATCCTGGGCAACGTGGTGAAACCCCATCTCTACTAAAAATACAAAAATTAGCCGGGAATGGTGGCTCGTGCCTGTAGTCCCAGCTACTTGAGAGGCTGAGGCAAGAGAATCGCTTGAACCAGGGAGGTAGAGATTGCAGTGAGCCAAGATTGCACCACTGCACTTCAGCCTGGAAACAGAGCAAGACCCTGTCTCAAAAAATAAGTAAATAAAGATAAAATAACTAAATAAAGATAAATAAGTAAATAAACAAAGGTAAAATCAACAAAGAGCAGGCATCTGTCTCCACTTCCTGAATCTGGGCTAGCCTTGTCGATCATTTTGGCCAATGGGACAGTAAAAGCATGACACAAATAACGACCTGAAAAGTACTAGAGCACCAGGGCTCCTCCCAGCACTCTGGGAGCCCTTCTGCCCTGTGGTGAACAAACCCGGGCTAGCCTTTTGGAGGATGAGAGCCCATGTGGAGAGAGGCCCCATTATCTGAGCTATCCTATGCTAGCAAGCAAGGCCACCCTATAGTAACCAGCCCAGCTGATTCACCAGCTGTGCTTATGGCTGCAGCGGAATGAGCACACTGGCCCAAACCAGAACAGCCCAGCTGCATTAGGCCAGCTTGCCTACTCACATTTTAAGCCACTGCATTGGAGGATGACTTGTTACACAGTGGTGCTGACTGATACAAGTGTGCTACTTCTTGGACAAGGTTTTTAAGAACCACGTATGTCCCCACTATGTTCTCCTTTTACTGTCCTACAGTCATTCCTGCAATAACCAATAGTTCCCAGCCAGTGGGGCGTCTCATTTTGCAACCAGGCAACAGAGCCAAAAAATACTTATCCAGGCTCCTCTTTGGCAGGTGCTGGGAACTGAACATCAATGCCCTGGCTTCAAGGAGCTTACCTGCCAACAAAGAGGGACGCATGTAAACAACACAATAAAATTACTGTTTATTTTTATTATTAATGGATACATTTATTTCAGGCACTGATCAATGCAGTGAGAATACAGCGAGAGGCTTGTTACGCCTTAAGGAACTGTGCTGGTGGGAAGCACTTCGCGGAGTTACTCCACACTTTCTTTTAACAGTGAAGGAAGAGAGGCCCACACAGAAGCCCCAAAACAGCAGCTCGTGTTTTGCACAGGATCTCATGAATTTCTGTCAGATCATGTCTCATAGAGCATTACTAAAACCAGGACAGAAAGACACAGAAAACTTGAGGGAGTCAGGTAGAGCCCACTGGGATTTGGATTCAGATGTGCGCAGAAGCAGCCGCGAGCTGATGTGGCTCCCCTGAATGCCCAGGTGGGCAGTGGGGGCAGGTGTTTGCCGGGGAGTGAGTTAGAGCTGGCCCAGCTCAACACTGCTGTGTTCTGCAGAGAATTCAGAGTCCCCTTCTGTGCTTGTCAGGGAGCGGAAGCTTGACATCTCCCTGTGGGATTATGGGATTCAGGGAACAGCCACCCCCATGCATCTCATACACAGGCTGGTTTAAGCAGCACTGAGGCTAGACACAGTGGCTGCTGCATATAATCCCAGCACTTTGGTGATTGCTTTAGCCCAGGGGTTCAAAACCAGACTGGGCAACATAGCGAGACCCCCCCATCAATAGAAAATAAAAAATCAGCCAGGCATGATGTCATACATCTATAGTCCCAGTTTCTCAGAAGGCTGAACACAAAAAGTAGAAAATTAGCCAGGTGTGGCAGCACAGGCCTATAGTCCCAGCTGCTTGGGAGGCTAAGGAGGGAGGATTGCTTGAGCTCAGGAGATTGAGGCTGTGGTGAGCTCTGATCACACCACTGCACTCCAGCCTGGGTGACAGAATAAGACCCTGTCTCAAAAGAAAAAAAGAAAAACAAAACACTGAAAGAGACGAACAGTCTCTTAATCCTCTCAGCAACAGAAAGCCAGGGAGTACAAACTTTTTAATCCTAAGGAAAAGAAAGTGCTGCTTAAACTAAACATCAAGAAGAGACAAATTCTTCTGTGCCTTAAGAACACGACTTGGGAATGTTCTCTTTTTACCCAGCCTCATAAACAGAATGTGGGCTGGCGATGTGGCCATGTAGATCAGGCCTCTCAAAGAATGAATTGTTTTCTCTTTTTTTTCCTCTTGTTTTTCACTTCTAAAATACTATGTTTCCTCTTTTGGTTAAATGACAGACTTGCTTGAGTAGAGCAGTCAAGGGTGTAAAAATAGTGATTTCGAAGAAAGCTGGGAGAGAACCATCATTTACGTGTTTTTGTTTTTTTAATTTTGGAATAAAGTCCTGGTGGGGGTGGAGAGAGTCTGGAGCTTGAGATGAAACCTGGGTGTCTTTGGAAGCCAGTGCTGGGACTGGTACTTTATGTTACCAGCTGGGGACCCGTGGCCTGAGATGCGTTTTAGAGGTAACAGTGCCCCCTTCTGGTGCAAGTGAATAAAGAGTTGAGATTTTTTTTTAAAGTATTACTTGCAAATCCGTAAAGCAGAATGGAGCTTTTAAACTGTCTCTGGGGTAGAAATTATGCCTTGGCTGTTCCTCCCTCCAGGGAGCTCCCCCCCACCCCGCCCCGGTCTCCTTTGAGACAAACTCCTATCTGGGGCATATTCGACAACCCCCGCCACCGTTCCTCCCCCCTCCCCCCCACACATACACACATGTGGGCAGCTCAGGGACCTGCAGAATTGCCAGAGATGATTGCAGTGAGTCAGGATTCTTCTGTCTTGACTTGGATCTTCATTATTCAGCTTCAGCATATCCATGAGATTTTTTTTTTTTAATCTGCAGAAAGCCAGAGTGAGTGCTCTGTGGAATCAAGCTGCCTGTGAAAGTGTTTCTTTTCCTTTGCCTAAAACAAGTTCCAATTAGCTGCCTGGTTTTAGGTAGGTTCCAACTAGCTGACTTTCTATCCGGTCAGCTGGTTGTGCAGTAATGTGTGCGCACATATTACTTTCGAGAAATATCTCTTTCGAGGTGTCTCAGGATGTGATCAGAATCAAAACTTAAACCCACGATCAGTACCACACCCCTTCCTCTGCCCCACTCCAGTCCCCTCAGGGGGTGCAGTACCACTTCCACTGTTGTCCTAGTGAATCCTCCCTGGCCTGGGGACCTAGGAGGGCCTCCTCAGGGAATGAGCATGTTGGACACTGTCATGGTCAACGCTAGGGCAGAAGGGCCCAGACTCCAGAGCCATTCGGCCTGGGTTCAAATCCTGTGTCTGAGGCTGTGTGCGGTGGCTCACATCTGTAATCCCAACAATTCAGGAAGCTGAGGCAAGAGAATGGCTTGAACCTGGGAGGCTGAGGTTGCAGTGAGCTGAGATGGTGTCACTGCACTCCAGCCTTGGCAACAGAGCGAGACTCTGTCTCAAAAGAAAAACACAGAGCTTGTGTCTGCCATTTGCTGGCTGTGTGACCTGTTTGGGATTTGGTTTTCTCACAGGGGAATGATGATCACAATACCTAATTCCTGGGATTTGTGTGAGACACAGGTGAGTTCCTCTATGCCATGTGTTTAGAGCAGTGCTCAGCATAAAGGACTCCGTGCACATTAACCATTATTCTAGCTTCTCAGCTTGAGGTGTGAAGTTGCCAGGCCTTCCTGGCTGTATGATTTCCCCAAGTCAAACCCTGGTAACCTTGCCTTGAGAAGAGAGGGAGCCTCAGATCCCAGAAAAGTCTGTAGGAATTGGCGTGATCTAATGACAGCAAGGAAAGTGAATTTTGGGCCTCAACCTGTTCTCCTTACGATCTTCAGGCCAGTCCCGCTCACTGCAGTCCAGCTTTGTAGCCTGATTTTTCCAGATGAAGCCACTCTTGTGGATCCAGTTCTCCCCCTTCTTCTGTAGAGTGCACCATATCTGTGGGATACACACTTAGGGCAGGACTCAGCCAGTTTCTTGCCATGCATTTCCCTTCCTAAGAGCTTCTTACTCGGGGTCTGTGGGTAGATTCCAGGGTTTCTCAGACTTTTTCGGAAGTTGTATACAAAATTCTTTGCACATCATATGTATGTTTTTGTAGCTCTCCTCTACCGAGTTCAGTCCTTTTTATTGGGCAACTTTCTTAGAGGTTAGAGTGTGTCTTTGGTACTTGATGTGTGATTATAACGCAGGGAGGGGTGTGGAGGGGTTGAGGGATATACGCTTGTAGCCCCTTCCCAGTTTTTCATCCTATAGTAGCTTTTCTTAGTAATCTAGAGAGCTTTCTAGTGGCTCAGGTGTATGGCCTTGGAATTATCAGTTAATAGACATTCACAGTTAAGGGAAATTTTTAGGAAAAAAAAGAATGTCACGTGCTGCTTCCCAGAGCTGGGGATTTTCATCAGCTCTTCTGAACTATTCACACTCCTGTTCCCTTTTTTAATATAGATAACAAAGAGTTGGTAGCAATATAAAAGTATATTTTCCTTTTAAGGCTATAGTCAACATATAAAAAGAAAATGATGAGTCCCCTTGGTTACTTGCACGGGAGTCTTGTCTTTAGCAAACAGGGGACAGAGGTACTTAAATAGGAGGAAGTGGGTGAGGCTTCCACTCCATCATCTTGGCCAGTATTCAGTGTGATGGGATGCAGGACCAGCTGTATAATTTGCAGAGCTCCTTTCTTTTCTCCCTCCCTCCCTTTTTTCTTCCCTCTCTCCCTTTTTTCCTCCCTCCCTCCTTCCCTCCCTCCTTCCTTCGCTATTAAACCAAGCACAGGGGCTTTGTCAGCACAGGGCCCTTCAGACTTCATGACCCTAAGGCTGGCCCTGGGGTCATGCTGGGACATGGGCCTCTCCCCGCCATTTCAGCCCACTGGTTATCTCACCTGCCTCCGTCACACCAGGCACACATCAGCCTCTCTGCTTAGTGTTCACTGTTCCCCCGCCTTTAAGTCTCTCTCCCCAGGTAGCCGTGGCACCCACCCCTTCATTTCCTGCAGGTTTCTGCCCAGAGGTCACTTTAGCAGAGGAGCCTCCCCGCTCAGTCTTCTCGAAACAGCACCCCTTACACCCTCCCTGCATCCTCCGCAGCAAACACTTAGTGTTCACTCTGGATTTATGTGTTTATCATTTATTGCTGTTCTCACCCTGGTGAAGTGCAGGCTCTTAGAGGGCCTGGACATGGTGGCACTGCTCACTCCTGGACTCTGTGAGGCTGGCAGGTTGCCAGGTGCCAGGCTGGTGCTGTGTTTGTGGGATACACAGGTGAGAATGTTCTTTGCTAACTGGGCAGGCAAGCCAAGGGGTGAGGGGCCGAGGGGAGGGCCAAGGGTGACTTCAGACTCTTCTCTCATCCTCATCTTGCTGACAGGAGCATCTTCCTCCTGGTGTTCGTCATTCTGGATGCCTTTTGTAAGATCTAGAGTGCTGACCAGGGAAGCTTCTGTGCACTACCTTTCGGGCAGATTCAGTGCAGCTCCCTACCTGGGAGCTACCACCTCCCCTACCTGGGTTCTTCAGTGTATAAAATGAGGGGGTTTCTTGGGCAGCTTTTCTGGCGATTTTCTCGTTGAATTCGTTGTGGATGAGCCCAGAGCTCTTGTTTACCTCTGATTTTCTGGGAAAGATCATCCGGGCTGTCTATTTTCTGCTCCCTGTGAAAAATAGTTCATTTGTTTAACAAATATGTATCAAGTGCCAGTCGTGGGTCAGGTACTCTTCCAGACCCTCAGAATGCAGCAGCAACAGCAGGCAGACCCTCCAGACTTTACCTGTTCATGGATGTCTTCTAGGTCTCTGTGCATCAAATTGCACTGGAAAAGCCACTTGTAATTCTGTAAAAGGAGTATTTGGAGCAAAAATCCAGAGACCTGCATTAAAATCTAGGCTTCAAAGCCCCAGTACTAGCATGGGTGGCTTTGGGGTTAAGAGCTTGTGGTTGGAAGGCATATCATGTAGGATTCATTCTTTTTTGTTTTTAATTTTTTGTATTTCAGCTACACCTGCTGAAATGGGAGGGGTTCATTCTTGGCTCTACTGTTTTCTGAGAACTTGAACAAATAACTGCTCAGTATCAATTTGTTTTTGTTTTCATTAGCAGAACAGGGATAGGAACAAGACCTGCCTGCGAGGGGATCCTCCACCTAAAGCACTTGGCACGGTGCCTGTTTTGTGCTGTTGGTGCCGTGCTGTGTGTTCCTGTTACTGACAGACTCAGTGAGCTTAGGGCACTTTCTGTGGGCCGGGGCTGTCCCCGTCTATCAAATGAAGTGGTTGTTTCAGCCCTTTGTAGGCCTGTGTTTCAGATTCACTGTAATAGTGCTGAAACTCAGGTGATTGTCTCTCCTCCACATGTAGACTCGCTGACTGAAAGAAGGCTGTGTGAGATATATACACACATAGTTGTCCCTTGATATCCACAGGGCACTGGTTCCAGAACCCCCATGGATACCAAAATGTGACAGTGCTCAAGTTCCTTATATAAAATAGTGTCGTATTTATGTACAATCTGTGCATACCTCCTGCATATTTTAAATCATCTCTAAATTTCTTATGATACCTAGTACTATGTAAATGCTATGTAAATATATAGCTTTTATACTGTGTTTTTTAAAATTTTGTATTACTTTTATTATTTTTTCTATTTTTTTTTTTTTAAGAATATTTTTGATCCACATTTGATCGAATTTGCAAATGTAGAACCTGCAGATACAGAGGGCTGGCTGTGTATACACACACCTGTGATACATATGTGTGTGCATATGTCTGTATATTCATATATACACATGCAGGCTTAACTGCATCATCATTTGTGCATGTATGTATGGACATACATAGACTAGCTGACTGAAAGAAGGCTATCTGAGATACGTACACACACAGTCGTCCCTCAGTATCCACAGGGGACTGGTTTATATCAACATATATACAGTCTGTGACACTTAATGATGAGAATATGTTCTGGGAAATGCATTATTAGGTGATTTCATCATTGTGCAAACATCATTAGAGTGTACTTACACAGATCGTATAGCCTGCTACACATCTAGGCTATATGGTATCGCCTGTTGCTTCTAGACTACAGCCTGTAAGGCATGTGACCATCCTGAATACTCTAGGCAATTGTAACAAGTATTTGTGTATCTCAACCTAGAAAAGATGCAGTAAAAATACAATGTTATAATGTTATGGGACCACAACACTGTACTGTCTCTTGTTGACCAAAGTATCATCATGTGGCACATAACTCGCGTGTGTGTGTGTGTGTGTGTATATCAGCTCTTAAGGCTCCAGAGCTTTCTCTGTCTGTCATTGCAGTCTCTCAGTTAGCAATCCAATCCCTGAGACATGCTGCTTTTTCTCATGTGGGAGCGTTCTGGGATTAGAAAAATGAACTAATGTGCCTTCCATCTCAAGTGCTCTATCAGTCCTATTGCAATCCAGGTAGATTTTACTTAGTTTCCTCTGTCGCATGTGTTTGCTTCTGTATTCTAGAGAGTTGCATCTCCCTGCAGCTACTTCCTGGATCTACTTATCAACATATTTTTCAGGCAATGTGTATTCTTGCTACTGGACTCCATCATTCTAAATGCCATTTGTAAGATTCAGGATCCCCATGTAACAGTCTGGAACAGGAACCAAAAAGCATTTGAGTTGCCGTATGCTCAGTAATGTGCTGATTTCACAAGGTTTAGCCCATTTAGCTCCCAGAGGAATCTCAGCCAAAATTTAGACATGGGTAGCTTTTCTTATTACCTTGAAATTAGTCTCGATTACCCTTAAATTATTGAAGATTGACCACCATGCACAGTGGTTTCTCCTTTCATTAATCTTACTAACTGGCTGCACTGTTACAGATCTTTTTTCCTAGCCTGCACAAGATTCCTTTTCTGCAAAAGGGCTCATCCGCAGTGCCTTTCTTTTGCATTCCTGTTTTGAATGGTTTGATTAATGGTCACACCAGTATACATCCTGACAGGCTTCCACGTGTCTCACCAGCAAAACCATCTGGGTAGAAGGTTTGTGTCTTCTGGGATCCTCGGGCATTAGCCACCTCCTTTTGCATAAACCTGGGTTGGAGTGATACCTCAATCTGGCTTAGACATTTAAAAAATAATAATAAAACAGTGACTGTGTTTGCTTATTATAGAGTACATTGTGAGCATCACAGGGTATGTTGAACAAGATAAAATTAGGGGAAAAGAGAAAAATCATATATCTATCTGAGAATCACTATTATTATTACTATTTGGGATGGAATTTTGCTCTTGTCACCCAGGCTGGAGTACAGTGGCATGATCTCGGCTCACTGCAACTTCCACCTTCCGGGTTCAAGTGATTCTCCTGTCTCAGCCTCCCGAGTAGCTGGGATTACAGGCACCCCACCACCATGCCCGGCTACATTTTTGTATTTTAGTGGAGATGGGTTTTTGCCATGTTTGCCAGGCTAGTCTCGAACTCCTAACCTCAGGTGATCTGCCTGCTTCAGCCTCCCACAGTGCTGGGATTACAGGCATGAGCCACGGTCCCTGGCCCACCATTATGTGATTAGTTACTTGCATTCTACTTTTCTGTATATTTTTAAAGGCAGTTGTTTTCCTTCTATATGTAATTCTGACTTCTGCTTTTTATTTTCACGTAACGTTATCGATCTTCATAACTATCACTTTCACTGGCTGGGTAATGTTCCATCTCGTGATAAATCATAATTTTTTAAAAGACATTCTCCTATTTTGGACCAGTTAGGCTGTTTCTAGTATTTTGATGATTTAATTAAAGACTGTTGAATTTCTTTGGCTTACAACATTTTCTATTTCAGATTTATTTTTAATATAAATTAGCATAGTATGATTTCTGGGTCAAAGGATTTGAATTCTCTTAAGATTCTTAATCTGCATTTTCAGTTTCCTTCCTAAGAGGCAAGTGTCTCTTTATACTGCATCAAAAATGTCAGAGCCCTGGCAGAGGTAAATTTAATGTTTTAGCTCATAAGGAAGTTGTATGAGATTAGATTTTTACAGGACTTTAAGTATAGGGAAAAAAATCATGGCTTTAAAAAAAAACAACTGATCAACCCCCAAGTAACCATTCCTTTCCTGGGGCCTCAGCTACAATAAAGAGATGAGACAAAGATGATGCACTACAGTCCCATCCACATGCGGGAGGGTTAGCCATTGCAGTTAGACAGTTTGACAAAAGCCATTTCTGGCTGTGGAATCAAAGGAGGAAAGGCAGGCTACTAAGTAGAAAAATGACATTTCATTTTGTGGAAAACAAGCAACCTTGACATGACTCAGATTTGTCTTACTAGGATGGAGTGAGCAGCAACTGGCTTGCGAGAGACACAGTTCACAGTGGAGGCAGTCAGAAGCAGGAAGACAGACGGCCATGCGCAGCTGAAGCGCACGTCTCCTGAATGCATTCCTTCTACCAAGTCCTTGCCCGGAGTGAAGCTCTCCATCCCTGTCATAGGGTCTCCAGACATCACAGCTGCTAGGTTGAGGGAGGGTCCATTCTCTAGACTGGATCATGAGATCAGTCCCCCTGGTTGTACTTCGTAGGTCACCTAAAATCCATAGACTATTTGGGAACTATGATTACAGAGCTAGAAGTGCCCTGGAGTTGATGATGCAAAGCTGAATCCTCCCTCAGTCTGAGTAACAATACAGAAAACCTCTTTAAATGCCAGGGAAATATCACACATGTTGTATCAGAGACTTCAAGTATTTTTAACAGTTTAAAGGATACTCAGTGAATATTACCACAAGCTTCCAGATTACCCCACATCTAGGCATAAGGCAAGACACACACAGGTCAACTCATGTGGGTGGCATCAGTGACATAAAGGAATAGCAGCAATAAAAGCTGCATGTGAAGATACCTGAGTACAGCTGCCACAGGTGAAAACGTCTGCCCAAATGGGAGCAAAGTCTGGCTGCCCCAGGTTGGTCTCATCAGTCGTTTAATGGCCCATCAGTAAAACAGGAAGGAAGTCACTATGTGTGTGATGGATTGCCCAACAACACAGAACTGTATCTGCACGTAGCACCTTGAATTGGGTTCATTTGTATATATGCTTGCCTTCTCTCAAGAGCAGGGACCATTTGCCAGTCATCAGAGAGCCTGGGGCATGTAGCACAGACTTTAGAACCAAAAGCTAGGCCAGGCTGAGTGCAGTGGCTCACACCTGTAATCCCAGCACTTTGGGAAGCCATCATTCTGGATGCCATTCGTAACAGGAGGACCCTGGCGGTGTAACAGTCTGGAACAGGAACCAAAAAGTGTTTGAGTTGTCATATGCTCAATAATGCACTGATTTCACAAGGTTCAGCCCATTTCGCTCACAGAGGAATCTCAGCTAAAATTGAGACATGGGTAGCTTTTCTTATTACCCTGAAATGAGTCTCAATTTCCCTTAAATGTTCCAGCTACCCGAGTAGCTGAAACTACAGGCACGTGCCACCACACCTGGCTGATGTTTAAGTTTTTAGTAGAGAGATAGGCGGATTGCTTGAACTCAGGAGTTCAAGGTCAGCCTGGGCAGCATGGTGAAACTCTATCTCAATAGCAACAAAGAAATACAGAAAATTAGCTGGGGATGATGGCATGCATCTGTAGTTGCAGCTACTCAGAAGGCTGAAGTGAGAGGATCACTTGAGTCTGGGAGGCCAAGGTTTCAGTGAGCCAAGACTGCACAGCTGAGCCCCAGCCTGCTCTCCTGGAGCCAGACCCTGTCTCAAAAACAAAACAAAGCCAGTTTGTAGCCTCTGTGGACCTTGGTACTTTCTTATTGAAATGTGGGCAGTACCGCTTAGCAGCAGAAGTGGTAGAGTATATAGCACAGTCATTAGCACATCCTCTGGAGACGGGCAGCTGGGTTCCAGGTTTACCTCCGCCTTTTACTAGCACAGAGACACAAGCCAGTTGTTGGAGGTCTCCCCTCTGTGGCTGAATTTCCTCATCCGTAAAGTTTCTAACTCATAGAGTTATTGATGAAATCTGTAAATATGTATAAAATGCTTAGAGGAGACTTGGGACCTAGTAGGCCCATTAGGTGCATTTGCTGTCATCACCACTACCCCCTTACAAGGTGGCTGCGGGGATTAAGACTTACATCTTTATCCTGCTTCGTGCGTGGTCGATGCTTAATAAATGCAGTTACTATTATTGTGTTTACATCCTTAACTCCCAGTACATTGCTTGCTTATGGTAGTTTATTAAGTAGAATAACGAGCTCATTTCTCACATTTATTCTCTAATCTGTTAGGGAGGTGCTGGAATATTGATTTGATTTTATTACTGTGTTCACACATCCTTGTTCTTTAGGTTTCACATGTAGATCAAAGCAAGGTCAGAGATGAGGTCTAGCAGGGGAGCAGTGAGACTTTTTTCCAGATGCCAACTTGTCACAGCTAGGTAAAGCTCAGGTAAACATGCGTCGCTCACTTTTCCTTTACTCTCGGTGATTCATTGCTGTCTAAATGAAAGCACACTAGAGAGATTTTAAATTGCCGAGTTAGGTTTGGGCAAAACACAGATAATTTATGAAAACACAGAACGTTGATAAAATCTTGTGTGCAATGGCACACCTATAATCCCAGCAATTTCAGAGGCCACGGTGGAAGGATCATTTGAGGCCAGAAGTTTGGGACCAGACTGAGCAGTATAGCAAGACCCTATCTCTACCAAAAACTTAAAAATTAGCTGGGTGTGGTGGCATGCACCTTGTTGTCCCAGCTACTTGTGAGGCGTGGGTGTGAGGATCATTTGAGGCCAGGGCTTTGAGGTTGCAGTGAGGTATGGTTGCTTTGCTTTCCAGGCTGGGCAACAAGAGCAAGACCCTGTCTCTCAAAAAAAAAATCCCCTTTTCAATAGAGGTCTATCTATTAAGCATGGCACCATTTCATCCTTGCAATGGGTTGTATGCTTGGGACCTCCAAGACAATTGTTTTTATAGCGCTGCCTTTATTTTGCAGATGGAACAGATAAGATGGGGAGAGGGTGCCTTGGATCAGGTTGAGGGAGAGTATTGATGAGGCCAGTGGTTCTCAACAGGCAGCCTGAGACCACCAGCATCAGCGTCACTTGGGAACTTGTTAGTATTCAAGGTGTTGGGGTGCACCCCAGACCTACTGAATCAGTAACCCTGAGGGTGGGGCCCTCCAAGTGATTACAGTGCCTGGGAAAGTTTGAAACCTGCTGGGTTAGGCGGGTCATCTCAGGCAGGTGATGTCGTTTGGAAGAACATCCTATGGTCTGCTGTATCTGTTCTTTTCCTCACTCCCCAAGCAAATGTATACCTGTGACCACACAATCAGAGCGGTAAATTGAAGCCAATTAGCAGCTAAGTAACTGCCAGCACTTGTCACCAGGGTAGTTGTTAGTAATTAGCACTAATGACTCTAGAGAGGAAAACAGTTGTGGTTCAAAGACATCCCCACCATTTGAATTCGCTCTGGGTTTTTTTCAACACATTCCTGCCATGTTTTCCTTTTGCATGCAAACACCATCACAGTTGGATCATGGAGGCTTCTCTGGAGACAGATGTCACATGAAGTAATAATACGCGATGTGTTTTTCACTGCTTGCCAGGATGAGCTGGTTTGGTTTGGGTATATGTGACAGTTGCTGGTCAACCTTTTGGATACACGTGCATAATTCCTGAAAGGATGTCATGGATGTACATTGTAACTTTTCTCCAGGAAGCGAAAGGTGATTTATAAGCATGACACGTGGCAGTTCTCTCTGTGTTTGGTGAGAGTGGAGCGAGAAAGAAGAGAAACCAAGAAAAGAGAATTTTCAGATAGAAAGTCAAATATGAACACTTCAGTGTTGAGTTACCAAACGTAGATTTTAGAAAACCCTTTTAAGAAAATTGTAAGAGTGTAATTAACATGACCCTTTTGTCTGGTTACCCATGAGTATAGTGTTGCATTGGAAGTGCTCCTTCAAGTTGACAGTGATTGTATTTTACTCATTCCCAGTGCTCTGTGTTATAAGTAAAATTTAGATACGCAAAAGAAATAGCATTCGAAGATATGTCCTCTCAGCAAAGCACTATACTTCTGTCGAAGGGTGTGGGGCACAGGGATGGAGCAGTGATGGCTGCCGCACGCTTGGACAAGGGGGGAAGGGGTACTTATCACTGATGGGGCTTCGTCCCTGCTGCGGTGTCATCCCCTATTGGCTAGGGTTAGACCGCACAAGCTAGACTAATCCTGATTGGCTATTTTAAAAGGAGCAGAGGTCCCAGCTGAAGTGGCAGGGTGGGTGTTTTGGCCGGAAGGATGGTTAAGGGTGGGTCAGAGTAGGCAGCCAAGGGTGATTAGGTGACCCAAATGAGTCAGGATTGGCAGGGAGGGGTAGCAGATGTGAACTACTGATTAGAACCAGTAGAGAAGGTTGTTTACTAGAAATACAAGGAAGTTAAACTTTAAAGTAGAGAATTACAGAATAAGAGAGCTGAACATACTACTGATTCTTTGAAGAGAAACTTGGGGTTCATTATAACATCTGCAGTGGCCCTTGTGCCTTGCCCAGGGTGACACTCAGGAGTCGTCTTCAGAATGTCAGATTAAATGGAACAGAGTTGAATCCAGCACCGTCTGGTTTTGGCTGTACGAAATTGTCTTGTTCAGTGTAGACCCTCTGTGCTCCACCGTGATCAAAGCTCATCTCTGGGAAAGTTTTTGAGGCTGGCAGATGTTTAGTTGTGTGGGGTCTTGTTAATTAGGAGAGGGAGCAGATTATCAAAGGGATGCGTGGCTGTTTCAGTTCTGTCTCTTTTCTTCCCTCAACCCAAAGGTATAAAATTAGGGAAGTTTGTCAGAAACTCAAGGAGGAGGTAGGAATCGTGCGATTGAAAGGTCCTCCTCTTTCAGGAGGTGACAGCTGTTAAAAGCGCTAGATTGCTTGTGAAGTGTGAGGCCGCAGCAGTCGCCCTAGGGATGTAATTCTGATACCATACCAGTGCAGAGCAAGCTGGCGTTCCTCAACTTCCGTAGATGAGAAAAGGGTGGCCATGAACATGTGTCTTCCACGAGAACACCATGCTTCCTGGCCTTCTAAGTGATTACAATGTTTTCAGACTTTACAGTTGTTTTCAGAAAAATTATTATGGTGAGATATACCCAACAACATTTTATCATTTTAACTGTTTTTAAAAATACATAGTTCGGTAGCATTAAGTGCATTCACGTTGTGCTGCAGCTGTCACCACCGTCCATCTCCAGAACGTTTTCATTATTCCAAACAGAAGCTTTATACCCATTAATACATATAATAACCTTACATTCTCTTTGACTATTGGGTATCCCATATAAGTGGAGTCATACGATATTTGGAGGTTTTTGTTAGTGTATGTCTGGTTTATTTCACTTAGCATGATGTCTTCAAGTGTGATCCATATTATAGCATGTGTGAGAATTTCATTCCCCTGGGCATATACTTCAGGACTCTCAGCATCCTTAGCTATGCACCCAAAGCCCCTCTCTAGGATTAAATCCCAGTACCAGATGCCCATTCAGACAACCTCATTCCATTTGCAACTTTCTGGAGCAAACAGCTTACCTGCTGTCTGGTCTCTAGGTCACTGGAAAATCTGGTCCCTATGCCTGGGACGTTTGTGTCGTCAGCCTGCTGAATTACAGCTCATTCTTAAGGCTTCCCTTTACTATCACAATGGAGAAGAGTGGGGAGGATGTGTACTTGGATCACAGCATGCGACATCATCGTGATCATTGATTGCCTTACCTCTTCATGACTTCCCACTCTCCTCTTCAGCCTGTGAGTACCTTAAAAGCAGACTCTGCCTCACTCTTGTGTCTCCCAAATGTCTGTTACAAAGTCTTGGGGTACAGTCTGTGCTTTCTTGGTTCAAATAATTCTCCTGAGGATTTTTTGGGGGCTAGTTGTTTGATTGATTGTTTTATTGAGACATAGTCTCACTCTGTCCCCCAGGCTGGAGTCCCGTGGACTATAATTTTGGCTCACTGCAACCTCCGCCTCCCCAGTTCAAGTAATTTTCCTGCTTTGGCTTCCCAGGTAGCTGGAACTACAGGCAGAGGCCACCACGCCTGGCTAATTTTTATATTTTTAGTAGAGACGGAGTTTCATCCTGTTGGCCAGGCTGGTCTCGAACTCCTGACCTCAGGCGAGCCACCCTCCCCAGCCTCCCAAAGTGCTGGGATTATAGACGTGAAGCACTGAACCTGGCCAGTTCTCCTGAGTTTTAAGAAGAGGTGGGCAGCTTGCTAGACAAAGGCCAGACAAGGTAGAATTCTACAACAATTTTAACTCAAGAAAGAGATACATTTATGACCATGCAGATTCTTCATCTGGCTTCATGCCACTTTCTTGGCTCCTCCCCAGGTAGGATTTCACATATTGGCTTCAGCCTAAGTAAAGAGGAAGGGTTTCCTGGAGGACAATGGAGCAGTAGCATGCCCCTGATGTCAGATCATTGCTCAGGAATGGGGGAGGGGGTGTTGATCTCTGGCCTCAAGAGATGTACGGCTTCTGTGCCTAGACCAGTGTTGTGGTTGATTGCTCGGTTTAAATGGAAAATTGTGCCAAAAGCAGCAGCTGCCTCACCAACCCTGAATAAGAAGAATGTGTCTTTCTCTCAATCAAAAAATATATTTTGTGTGTGTGTGTGTGTGTCTGTGTGTGTGTGTGTGTGTGTGTGTGTGTGTGTAATATAGTACATCCTATGTTCAGGGCATCCTTTGAGGGGAAAGTTTGAAATGAGGCCCCATTCTTCCCTTCAGGGAAGATCTAATCTCAAAGGGAAGCCAGGCAAGTGTGGAGAATTCATGGCGGTGAGTCCCCTAATTGAGTGGTAATGGTAAAGCCTGGTGAATGCTGCCACTTTGATTTGCACATTGGCACCTACTATGCTTCAGAGCTCTGGAGTATCAGGATTGGCATGATAATTTCATCCAATACATACTATCCGGTGCTTTGTATAATAGAGCAGAAGAACACAGACCACTCTGAGAGCAGAGTTGTCAGATCCATCATTTATTAAGCATCGGTAAGTGAGGGGAAAAAAGGGAAATTGATTGCAGGTGACAGGAACCTAGAGACGATTCCTGAAATGACACAGTCTCAGCAGGACAAGGAATCCTGAAAGCTTGGGATGGCCATTCACCTAACCCAAGTCATCAGGCAGCCTGTGCACAGACTCCCCAGTGACGGGGAACTCGCTACCTCTCATGACAGCTCGTTGTGTCTACAAAGAGCTCTGGCTTTTGAAAGTTCTTCCTATTCAGCCCCAAATCTCCTCCTGTAACTTCTCCCTTTGTTCTGGGTTTACCCCTCGCCATGCAGAATGAATCCTCTTCGCAGCGTCACCCTTCAGAAGTGCGAGGCATCTATAATGGGCCTGTGAGCCTTTTCTTCTTCCAGGGAAACCAGCCCAGTCCCTGCCTCCCTTCTAGGGGTGGGGATGACACATGAGCTGGGCAGGGGATTAGTAAAGCCCATTTGGATCTTCTCATCTCTACTACGATAATGGTATGAGCAGTAGCTCCAGAGAGAAACCTGACATGCTCCCACAAACCTCACAGTTCAAAGCCTCTGCTTAAAGCAGCCTCTGCAGAGGCTACAGGATGGATGTCTGCTCTCATAGGCCACTCTCTTCCCCTAGTCGTGGTCCTGTTCTGGACCCAGGTCTCCTCTGCGCACTGCAGGACACAGGGAGAGGACAGGACTGGAGATAAGACAGGCTGTTGAAGCTGCATGCCTGTTTGTTGCTCACAAGAATGAGGAGTACAACTCCTTGGGAAGCCTCGGTGTGTTGAGCAGTTTTAACTTTCAGTATTGAGGAGTTAGCAGTGGAGTTGCCTCCTCATACCTGATGCCTCTGACCATGGCTGGGTTGCCATCTTTGCCACCTGGAGGTTGCCACCTTTGCCCTATCTCTGCATCCACATGAGGATAGAGGGTAGACACTTTAGCAATACAGTACTTGCCTGTGAATGTGATTAGTTGTGCCTTTAAATAACATTTGTGGTTTCCAAAATCATTGTCTATTTAGGATACTATGTTTTATTAACTAATCTATGTATTTTTTTTAATGTGCATGTCTTATGGCAAATGCAAGGCTAATGCTTCCTGTGAAATATTTCATTTGTAGTCACAGCAACCCCGTAAGTTGGTGTTACATATCTTGAACCAATGTGGAAACTAAAGCTTACAGAGAGAAATTCATCTGATCTGTTTCACATGGCTTAATAATGAGTAGGACTGGGATTTGAAACCAGCCTGCTAGTCTCTAATGTTTGAACTTTTAGTCAATATTCTTTTTAAAAAGTACATATTTCCGGTGGCTCATGCCTGTAATCCTGGCACTTTGAGAGGCTGAGGCAGGCAAATCACCTGAGGTCAAGAGTTCGAGACCAGCCTGGCCAACATGAGGAAACCCCGTCTCTCTTAAAAATACAAAAATTAGCCGGGCATGGTAGTGGGCATCTGTAATCCCAGGTACTCAGGAGGCTGAGGCAGGAGAATTGCTTGAACCCGGGAGGCAGAGGTTGCAGTAAGCTGAGATTGTGCCACTGCTCTCCAGCCTGGGTGACAGAGCAAGATGCCATCTAAAAATAAATAAGTAAAAATTCACCCATTCTTAGGGTGTAGTTCATGGGATTTTTGTATATTCAGAGATACATGAACCTCACCACAATCCAACTTTAAATGTTTCAACTCTCCCAAAAGAAATCCTGCATCCATTAGCAGTCTGTCTCCATTTTCCCATGACCACAGCCCTAGGCAGCTCCTAATTTATTCTCTGACTCTGTGGAACTGCCTATGGTAACAGGCAGTTACCATATTATATATATTGTTATATATAACATTATATATATATTAAAAAACATATATTATATATGGTAACAGGCAGTTACTATATTATATCTTACATATATCTATAGGTAACATTTACCATATTATAATATGGTTTGTATATAATGTATAATATGGTATATATAATATGGTATACATACTATGGTATAATAATAACATTATTCATGTAAACAGAATAATATACAACATATGGTGTTTTTCTGTTTGGTGTCCTTGACTTGGCATGACATTTTCAAGGTTTGTCCACATTGTACCATGTATTAGTGTGAAATTCCTTTTTATGGCACAGTAATATTCCACGACATGGCTATACCATGTTTTGTTTATCCATTCATCAGTTCAATGGACATTTAGGTCGTTCTTCGTTTTTTAATTCTTGTGAATAATGCTGCTATGAACACTCACATGAAAGTTTTTGTTTGCATGCGTGCATGTTTTCCTTCTCCTGGTGCATATGTACCTAGAATGGAATTGCTGCCCATACGGTGACTCTGTGTTTAGTGTTTTAAGGAACTCCTGAACCATTTTCCACAGCAGCTGGACCATTGCTTGGCCACTGTTCTTAACTGCATTTTTGAGTAAAGGAATCGCATCTTCAGTGTTGTGGATAACCGTTCCCACATCCCTTTTATTCAGGTTCGACAACTCTTCTGTTGGTTTTGGGACCTCACTGCACAAAGCAGCCGTGCTGTAGAGTTTCTGAAGAATACCTGATTAGAATCTCAACTTGGACTCACTCCTGTGTGACCTTGGGTTTGTCAGCCATTCTTTCTCTATCAGGCAAATGAATGGATGTGAGGATTCAATGAGAGACAATGTGTAAAAGCCTGGCACAGGCCTAGAGCATAGCAGGGACTCATTCACGCAGCACTCGTGCCTAGATTTCTGCCGTGTACTGTGAAAGCGTGTGCAGAGGTGGGCAGCACCTGTACAACACTTAACATTTGGAAGATGGAGAAGAGAAGTTCTCCATGCCTGCCTGCCTGTTCACCCTCACCTCTCCCCACATGCCCACTCCCTGGCTCACTTTCTGCAGACACATGGATGTCCCTTGTTTCCAGAGCAAATAACTTTCCCTCCACCCCAGGCCCATTACACCTATTCTTCCTTCATACTGGAACTTTGTTTCCTCTGTTTTCGGGGTGACCGTCCCACCCTCGTTTGGCTGATCTCTGCATGTTCTTCCAACCTCAGCCTCTGTCGTCACTGCCTTGGGAGTTTGTCACCTGTCCAGATAGGTTCCTCCTAATTTTTTCTTTTTTTTGAGATGGAGTTTCACTCTGCCATCCAGGCTGGTGGCTCATTGCAGCCTCTGCTTCCTGGGTTCAAGCAGTTCTCCTGTCTCAGCCTCCCAATTAGCTGGAACTATAGGCGCCTGCCACCACGCCCGGCTAATTTTTTGTGTTTTTGATGGGGTTTCACCATGTTGATCAGGCTGATCTTGAACTCCTGATCTCAAGTGATCTGTCCGCCTCGGCCTCCCAAAGTGCTGGAATTATAGGCATGAGCCACCACTCCCGGCCGGTTCCTCCTCCTTTATACCACCACCAGCACCATGTGTTCCCCTTCATAGCACTTATCATGGTTGTCATTTTACACTGAAGTGCATTTGCTTGATTCTGTAGCTAATATCCACGTCTCCCACTAGATTATAAGCTGTTGAAAATCACTTGCTTGGGGTTCACAGGAGAGCATCACCCACTCTTCTTCAAACCCAAATGCCTGGGTGAGTAGAGAGTCATGGTCTAGGCTGCCTGCTGCCCTCTCTAGATGCCAGGCCTGGTTTCAATTCAAATAAGTGTTGATGGACAGCCAGGCTGTAAGCAGGTTGAGATTAAAAACGACTTGGAGCATTTCCTAACAGTTCCAGGAAAGAAACCCAGAGCGCGTGAGATCAGAATGGAGGGCTGCCAGCAGGCAGTGTCAGGGAAACCGGCCCATCTCCTCCTCTACATTCGAGTTAATTAATCCTCCCTCATCTCCATCCTCCTCTCCCCTGTGGCCACCACCAGCTACTGATCATCACAGATGTAAGTGTCCAGATTCCTGCCTCCTAGGGCTTGGCTCCTCTTGCAGAAGACCTCCTTGTGACACAGTAAAAGCCCCATAAAACTGCATGCCTCAACCATACCTCAGCTTTCTGTTGAAACTGTTCTCTGTAACCCTGATGTGTCAGGCAAGCAGTCCAAACCCATGCCATCTTGGCCCCTGCGACTTGTAATAAGTAACTAAGGTCTATAATTTCCACCCTACCCAGGCAATGTGTAAACTAATGCTTATCTTGACTTCTGTGAACCATTTAAGTAACCATCATAATGTCCGAAGCCCCACCCTCACCCCCGCCCAGGAGGTGGTTTACAGAATGTCCAAAGTCCACTGGCCCTTGGAATGTCCAAAGCCCCTCGCCCCCGCCCCTGCCCAGGAGGTAGTTTACGGGCATAAAAGTTCTCGACACCCTCCTTTCGGGGCCACAGGTTGGAGAGACGTGAGTCCTCCGTGGCCACCGGCAATAAAGACCCTGCAATTTGGCATACTTTTGTCTTGGTGTTGACTATCTATGCTCGCTCTGGTACAACAGTCCCGTCCTCTCCCTGAGTCAGTGTCTTCTGTTTCCTACTCCTAGTTTTGTGAGGAACAGCCCCTCTGTTGCTTACTGCCTTTGAAGTCTAAATAATCAACTTTACAGATGGTGACAAGAAAAGCCTCATTAGTTTCGTCCCTTACTTGGAGAGTGGCCCTAATCCATTCTCCTTCTGGGTATGGCTCTTTAATGTACCATTTCCCTTCTTTACGTCTCAAATACAGCCCTGGAGCTTCTTTGAAGAGTCACCCCTACCCTCCACCCGTGGTTCCTCCTTAGGGTGTTCTAGTCATAGAGGGTACTAGACTGTTCAGGAAGCCTTCCATGGGTGCCTGACCCCCCCCTCCCCCACCCCGCCCCAGTTTCTAAATCCTTTTCACTGGTCTGATGACAGTGGTCCCTCTCCCCTGAGCTTGCACCTGTGCTGTGAGTGAATGATCCTCTTCCATTTCTTCTTGGGCTACAATCCTTCCTGTAGTTGAGCTGCAAATTTCCATTAAGCCACTTTTTGGATGGGCTTCTTTGAAAGCTAGTGTTGAAGTAACGATGATAATGATCCGTTCCATTTATTAATAATGCCACTCATTAGACTAATGGCCTCATGTGTACTGCCTTATTTGATCACCCAGCAATCACGCAAGCAAAGGTGCTTTCATCATCCCCATTTTATGGATGAGGACACGAAGACTGAGAGAGGTTAAGTTGCTTGCCTGAAGTCAAACAGTCGCCAAGGAGAGACTGTGCAGTTCCAGTCAGGCAGAGGGATGCTCCGCTCTGCCTTTACCTACTTTGTAAACCAGGAAGCCATGAGACCTATTTTTCTTTAACAAACTCATTAGAATTTTTATATCCAAATAGACTCCCCCGGGAGATTCTACACTTTAATGATGTTTTTCTTTTGCTTGGATTGTCAACATCATGGTCCTCAAAGAGTGTTTGTACCTGTAATTGGACAGGAAAGATTAGGAGTTTTCGAAGATTGAGATAAAGTAAGTGCCTTGCTAATTCCTTTGCTGCCTGAAGATGTTCCAAAGCTTCAACTGAATGGTCTTTTGTGAAAATCATCTCCCACTTAGCTCCTCACTGTTGGCAAAGCAGTCTGCTAAGCACTGGGGATTCAAAGGTGAATTAGACCCACTTCCTACTTTGAGAAGCTTTTATGTGTAAAAGGAAAAAGAAACATAGAAGCCGACTTACATAGTATCTTATAGATATACATGATATATGTATTTGAATATATACATGGAATCTTTGTGAAATAAAATTACATATTTTAAGCTGGGTGCGGTGGCTCATGTCTACAATCCCAGCACTTTGGGAGGCCAAGGCAGGCGGATTACGAGGTCAGAAGTTCCAGAACAGCCTGATCAACATGGTGAAACCCTGTCTCTACTAAAAATGCAAAACTTAGCCACGCATGGTGGCACATGCCTGTAATCCCAGCTACTCAGGAAGCTGAGGCAGGAATTGCTTGAACCCAGGAGGCGGAGGTTGCTGTTAGCCAATATCACGCCATTGCACTCCAGCCTGGGCAACAGAGCGAGACTCCATCTGAAAAAAAAGAAAATTACGTATTTTATCTTCACATATCTAATACCTATTATAACACATAATTGCACAAGGTACTGTAGGAGCTGACAGAGGAGCTCCTCATGCCTGTAAGTCAAGAAAATCTTTACCGTATTGGCTTAAATGATAAAGGAATGGATTGCTTCATATAACTGATGAAACAGAGACAGGACAGGTGTCACGGGATTCTGGCTTACCTCTCCAGGGTTCTTTCATCTGTGTTCTCAGGCTGGCTCCCCTTTTGGTAGAGGGCGATTTCCACCTGCGCCTGGGGCTGCAGGCTTGCCTTCCACTATCATTTGTCAGGGAGGAAGAGTTCTGTGCTGTGCTGTGATCACGCCATCTCAAGTCACATGCCCACCCCTTAACCAATCATTATAACTAAATAAGTGGATTATTGCTGATTGCCTTAGACAGGGCCCATATTTTGAGCAGGCATGAGGTCAGTCCCATCTAAACCAAATGGCTGCCGCAAAATGAGAGGAAAGAGTAGGAAATAGAAGGAAGTTGTAAGCACTGGCTGGTTACAGGCACCTTCCTTGGGCATGCTAATTATGTTCAGGGCAGGAAGCCCATGGCTTGGGTTCCACTCTGACCCTAGAGTCCCCAGTGCTACTAAGCACAGCCTCATGGTGTGGAAGATAGCAGGTAAACTGCAGTATCAAAAAGGCTGCTGTACATGTCTGTTAGCCCCAAAATCATATACCCAATTGCCTTTAAAGTCACAAAATCTCTGTTTGATAATGTTTTATTTATTAAAAAGAACACACCCTACTACCGTCCATTAGCACTCAACTTACTTCCATGATTTGGAAGTGCATGGGATTCTTGGCATTTTCTGAAAATTAAATCAACTCTGAAAGGGAAAGATATGCCAACCTTTGTGTGTTTAGAGGAGTATGTTTCAGGATCTGAGGGCAGTTCCAAGGCACTTGGCTGCTGCAGTGGTGATTTTAACAACAGCAGTGTCGTTAATATATGTATCCAGCCTCCTTGATGACCGTTCTGGAGAAGAAAATGTTCAATTGACAGCTTGCTTTTTCCTACAAGTCATTCTCAAAAGTTCTAGAGATTATTTTAAGAGGACAGTCCTGCTTGAGGGACTGTTCCTCTTAATTTGAGGCTTAAGGAAATGCAATTTGCAAGAAAGTCAAATCTGAACCCTCCCCTCCACTGTGGGGTCAGGGACGAGCCACAGTTCCATTTCTGTCCCCTCACCCCACCCCCTGGCTGTCTTAGTTTGAAAGGAAACACCCTTGCTGGACATTGTGGCTGACGCCTATAATCCCAGCACTTTGGGAGGCCAAGGTGGATGGATCAGTTGAGGCCAGGCGTTCGAGAGCAGCATGACCAAGATGGTGAAACTCCATCTCTACTAAAAATACAAAAAAATTAGCTAGGCATGGTGTTACATGTCTTTAATCCCAGCTACCCGGGAGTCTGAGACAGGACTATCGCTTGAACCTGGGAGGGAGAGATTGCAGTGAGCCAAGATCATTCCATTGCACTCCAGCCTGGGCGACAGAGCAAGACTCTCAAAAATGAATGAACGAATGAATGAAAGAAAAAAAGAAAAGTAAGCACCCTGTAAACTTTGCTTTGTACAGTGTAGATGAACTGAAATCAAGTACACAAAAGCTCTTCTAAACCACTAAGATGCCAGTAATACAGGATTATTATCATTAGCGTTAGTTACTTATATAAACTACGGTTATTTAGCAAAGTGTTAGTAAAAAGTTAGAAGTAATTAATAATGTATTGATGTCTTATTCTAGAAGAAGGGTTACTGTCCTTTATTGAACATGTACTGGATATTTTGTATGTTCTGTCACATTGCAAAACTGACAAGAATATAGCCCTAAGCTTCTGGCAGTGATCTTAAACATACATCATCTCTACCAAAGCACACGACTCTTCTTAAACACTGTGCGGAATAATTATCTGCTTGTATTTACGTAGCCCTAACTCTGGGCAAGTCACCATAAGGCAGGCATTATTAGTTTTGTCCTTAGTGTATAGTGAAGAAACTGAGACATGGAGTGGTCACTTCATTCGCCTAAGAAAATAGGCTGAGTGTGGTGGCTCACACTTGTAATCCCAGCACTTGGGAGGCTGAGGTGAGTGGATCACTTGAGGTCAGGTGTTTGAGACCGCCTGGCCAACATAGTGGAACCCTGGCTGTACTAAAAATACAAAAACTAGCTGGGCGTGGTGGCGTGCACTTCTAGTCCCAGCTGTTTGGGAGCCTGAGGCAGAAAGATCGCTTGAACCCAGGAGGCAGGGGTTGCAGTGAACCAAGATTGCACCACTGCAGTCCACAGCCTGGGTGACAGAGTGAGACTCTGTCTCAAAAAGTAAAAAATGCCAGAACTAGTTTTCCAACTTCTTAGTCTTTCTCCTAAGTCTGGAATTTGAGTCTCTATGTATACTGCCTTTCCAAGTGTCAGATTTTTTCAGAAATAACCCATTTTTATGAATAAGATCCCAAACAAAAATAAATAGAAAGCAAAAATAAAATGAAAAAGATAAACCAAACAATATCAGATTTATTATTTCCTTCCTGATAGGCAAGAGAATACATGCCAGTGTAAAAATTTACTGAGTGCATTTCAGAGAGAAAGTGAGGAGTTTTTAAGTGCAAAAGTGGAATAAAAGAGGAGGTGTAATGAAAGAGTTTGAAAACTTTTCTGGGCAGGGCAGAATGAGTTCATAGGTTTGTACAGAGTTGTTGAAAACAGTAGCATAGTTCATTGACCAGAAGAGAAGAGTGTTCCTTTAGTCCTGTTGTAGTTCATTTAGGCTAGTAACAAAATAGTGTAAACTGAATGGCTCATAAACAGAAATTTATTTCTCAGAGTTCTGGAGGCTGGGAAGTCCAAGTTCAAGTTGCTGGTACACTCGGTGTCTGATGATTGCCATTTTCCTGGTTCATGGATTACTCTGCTCTCTGTGTCCTTACTTGGCAGAAGGGGCAAGGTAGCTCTCTAGGGCCTCCTTTATAAGGGCACTGATTCTTCTAGTGAGGACTCTACCCTCATGACATAGTCACTCGTTGTGATGGTTAAGATTGAGTGTCATCTTGATTGGATTGAAGGAGGCAAAGTATTGTTCCTGGGTCTGTCTGTGAGGGTGTTGCCAAAGGAGATTAACATTTGAGTCGGTGGACTAGGAAAGGCAGACCCACCCTCAGTCTGGATGGGCATCATCTGATCAGCTGCCAGCACGGCCAGAAAAAAAGCAGGAAGAAGAATGTAGAAAGACTAGACTGGTTTAAGTCTTCTGGCTTCCATCTTCCTCCCGTGCTGGATGCTTCGTGCCCTCGAACATTGGACTCCAAGTTCTTCAGTTTTGGAACTCAGGCTGGCTTCCTTGCTCCTCAGTTCTTCGATGGCCTATTGTAGGACCTCACCCTGTGATGGTATGAGTCAATACTCCTTAATAAACTCCCCTTTATAGAAACATCTATCTTATTAGTTCTGTCCCTCTAGAGAACCCTGACTAATACACTCACAAAGGTCCCACCTCCTAATACCACTACACTGAGGACTAGATTTCAACATAGGAGTTTGATGGAACCACAGACACTCAGACCGCAGTAGGTCCAGTTAGAGTCTGCTGTGATCATGACCCCTTTATGGCTTCAGCTGTTTCAGTGTAGTCACATGGAAATACAAACTTTAGTTTTGATCTGTCCTCAGCAAGTGCTACAGGGGATGGAAAACTCTGTTTTTACACTATCTAGCGTGCACTGCATAAGGCGACCAAGGCTGTCAAGGGCTTGGGAGAGCATAAATAAGCGAGATAATTCAGATAGCGGTCAATGCTGTGAAAGATGTAAGAACGCAACACAATGGAGACGCAAAGGAAAGTTCAAAGGATCAGAAGGTTCCGCTAAGAGAAGATGCTGAGAAAGCGTTCTAAGCAGAAGAAAGGCAAATGCAAAGGAGAGAGCCTGTGATGTTTGATGGAGAGAAAGGAGGCCTCTGTATATGTGTGTGTGGGTTAGGGAGTGGAATCATGTTCACATGGGCCTTGCTGATGAATTGCGGGGAGAAAATAGAGGGAACTGGGTTAGCATTACTGAGTGGAGTGTGACTCTCCCCATGAGCCGTGGGGTGCAGTTATCTGCATAGAGGCAACTCAGAGATAGGACAGAGACTTGGGGACAGTTGACTGCCCTCTCACGGACTTGCCCTGTGATCCCAGAGAAGCCGATTGTCTTTCTTCACTGTGATTTTGCAGAACTTCCAGGCTGTTGGGATGCAGCACTGGCAGAGGAGGAAACAAGACTCCGATGTCTCATCTTAGATGTGACATAGATGCCAAGTAACCCAGTGGCTTCGTGCGGGTCTTTGAATCTCATGGAACCTCCTGTTTCTCATCTGCAGAATGAGTGTAATATTAGTTAAGGTGCCTTCCTGCGAGGGGAGTTGTGAATTTCAGTTGGGAAAATTGGTGAGAAAACAGTTTGAAACCACTTGAAATAGACAAATTTGTAAGGAATTGATGCTATGGATCTAACTAATGAAAATAGAACATGGTGGCATGACATCTAATCTTTTAATGAAATCATCATCATTTTCTTCTACCATTTTGAGCACTAACTGTGGTAGACACTGGACGGAGCTCTTCCAGTACATTAATCTTTGTTGTATTTTAGTAGCAGCTCAGTCACTTTATTCATTTAATTAAGCTATCAAGTAACATTTAACCAAGGGAAACTTCCTCAGTTAATATTCATGACACCACACACAGGCCATCTCCATTTTACGAGTGGGGAAACTGAGGCAGATCAATTAATTCATTGCTCAGGACCCAATAACCTATAAGTAGAAAAATTCCAGATCCATACCCAGGGCTTTTTGGCTTCAGAGCTCATCAAAGACCATATGCAAAGCTTTACACAGTTGTTTGGCATCAATGCTGTTTATAAATTAACTAGTGCTCATACTTGGCATCTATGCTGAAGAGCTTAAAAAGTTAATTTCTTGTATTTGTCCTTGTACTGTGTTAGCCAGGAAGTAGGCATCACCTTGCACAAAGTAGCACCTTTCAAATGAGAGCCTTCACGAGAGACTGAGCAACTGCTGTGTGCTTTGCAAATAGAAAGTATCTTGTGATGCAACCCAGTCAGAAGATGGAGAGTCCTAGTCAACACATGGGATTGGAGGGCCTCTTAATTATTTCAGGAGTCTGGGCACACTGATATTTGTTAGCTTTGTACTATGCAGATGTGGACCTCAGATGCTGGTTACCTGGAGTCATTGTTGAAAATAAAGGGTCTTGAGTGCAGCTATGTGGCTGTGAATCCCAGCCTCAGGACATCCCAACTAGGTCACCTTGGAAAAATGGTTTACTCCCTCTGTCTGCAGTTTCCTCATCTGCAAAATGGGTATGATCGTACTTCCTACTTCATAGGGTTGTTGGTGGTGTGGGGTGGGGGGTGGGTGTTGAATTGGAAGAGTCCACATAAATAAAGCATGTTGGCCAGTACTTGGACCGGCTCTCAGACTTGACTGTCGTCACCATTAAGTTGAACCATTTTGTCACCTCCACAAATGTCAGATGTGGACATATTAAAAAACACCATGCTCAGGCTGGGCGCGAGGGCTCATGCCTATAATCCCAGCACTTTGGGAGGTCGAAGTGGGTGGATCACCTGAGGTCAGGAGTTAGAGACCGGCCTGGCCAATGTAGTGAAACCCCATCTCTACTAAAAATACAAAAATTAGCCGGGCGCAGTAGCATGCCTGTAATCTCAGCTGCTCGGGAGGCTGAGGCAGGAAAATTGCTTGAACCCAGGGAGGGGGTGGAGGTTGCAGTGAGCCGAGACTGTGCCACTGCACTCCAGCCTGGGCAACAGAGCAAGACCCTGCCTTATCCACCATGCTCATAGGGATATCCATTTGGACAGAGATGGTTTTAGCAGGAAGGAATTTGAAAGAGTACCCTGGAGTTATGTGCCAGAGCACTGCTACTTTCCTCACTCACACAGGCATTAAACACAATTTTAACTTTAATGGGATACTCTGATAATTTCTATTTTGTCCTAGAAATGGATTGTTACAGAGGCAGCATCATAGTAGATTATGTCGCCCTTCAAAACAGGGTGCACATTGCTTGCTCCCCACCATATTTTCTTCCTCTCTCACTCTGGATACTCGGTTTTTGTCTGATACTGTTGAAAGCCCCTGGGACAAGGACAGTATTTCGCCCTTCCATATGAAAGTAATTTAAAACATGTTTTTCTTCTTTTAAATAGCACACAAACAAGCATATTATGAGGTGAAATTTAAAATGTGCACAATTGATTAAAATAAAAATTGAGACTTCAAAGAAATCACTCACTCACTGGTAGGCTAATTTGGGCCGTGTATTCATTCTCGAAGGCTCTTAGGAATTGTATAAGTGAAAGAATTTGCAGAGCTCTGGGAGCTTACAGCCTGTGCCTCCAGACAGATCAGCGCTGAGTCCCCACTCTGCTTCCTGTTTGCTGTGCAACTGGAATTTGTTACTGAGAGGCTTAGTTTCCTCTGCTAAAAATCAAGATATCACTTTCCATTTCAAAGGGTTTGGGGGGACAAACGAGGTTCACAGATGTAAGGGGAGAGTACGGTGCCCCGGAGGTGGTTTGCACCCAGTACAATCCCCCGACTCCTTTCCCTTCACTTGAAAGATGCAAAAATGTCATTGGCAGTGTTCTGTGCACAGTGGACATAGAGAATCAAGCCGGGCCTGCTTTGTGCCCTGGGCTTTGGACCCTCCGTCTCCAGCTCCTTCCTTGCTTTTTGTGCCTCTCAGCTATAGGGGCTTCATCTGGGAGCTTGGCGCATTGCCGTCCCTCGCTGGCGTCTCCCTCAGTGATGCATTGGCTCATCTGTCACCTGCCAGCGGCCGACAGGGCCCCATCGGTCTTGCTGTTACCTATTTATCTACCTGCTTTTTCTTCTTTCTGTCATCACTCATTTAGTAATTCAGCAGTATTCTGTCACCCACTCTGTTCAGAACACTGCCAATGACGTTTTCGTATCTTTCTATTCTGAAATATTCCAGGAAACTCTTCTTAACCATTTATGGAGCCATATAGTCACATCAATGTGTCGGCCTTTCATCTCAGCAAAACTTTTGCAATTCAGCTGCCTCGGGAATGGTTTTCTTTTGCCCCTGACCTTGTCTTCATTTCATAGGAATTTAGCCACATCTTGAATTCCTCTTTTCTGTTTCAGTTTGACAGTTTTGTTTCAGCAGTCCCTCACTAGCCTTCAAGACTAATGAATTCATACTATTCCAAAGCTTTTAGCACCTACCCAGTGCTGGGCACAAAAATGGGGCTGTAAGACCGACTTGTGATTGAGTTGCAATTTCAGATTAAGTGCTGTATTGTCTAGGCAGAGCCCCTGTGATTTCTCCTTCATAGGCCAAGAGCTGAGGCTCAGGAGAAATGCAGCCAACCAACATTTTAATTAAAAGGAAGTTTTGAGAAGATTCTTTCATCTTGAGAATTTTCTTTCACCTTGAAGTGAGCATCGAGCATTGTCTTTTAAATTATTGAATCTGGGCCGGAATGGGATAACTCAGTTGAGAAAATACATTCATCTTTTTTGACTACTTTTATCAAAGGTTCTGTGTGACCCTCCATGCGTGCAGGTATGATGACCCCAACCCCTTTCTAGGTGCATGCAGTCATATGTAAAACCCCCTCCTGCGCTTTCCTACGTAAAAATTCTTGCACTGCATTTTTGCATTATTACATGTGGTGGGTGGCCAGCTATCAGAAAACAGCATTTTAGTGCCCTCGGGCTTTTAGAATATCCCTAAATTTGGAGGAAGACATAGAACAACAACACTATTAACAATTCCATATACTGTGAACCAACAGTGTTGTATTAGGAGATGCATATCCTCTCGGCTGCCTTCACAGCAGATTTGTGTTCTTCTTATTTTACAAGAGAAGATTCTGAGACCAAAATGTGTCTGGCTGAGGTGGTCTCCCAGCAATTGAAGGGGGATGTTTGGGTGTCAGGCTTAGCTTGGTCTGACTGGGCTGCTGAAATTCTTGCCACTTTCTCCCAGAGAACATGTAGGCAGCAATAAAGAGAAAAGCAGGAGTATTGGAGAAGAGTGCCCAGGGAATTGGCAAAGGTGGTAGGAAGACAACAGAGAAAACTCAAGAAGTGGAGCAGCTTTGCAGCTCAGGGTCATGGGCAAAGAGCTACCAAAGTGTCAGACCTATGGGTTTTTGAAGACAAAGCATCTCCACTGGGTTTGAATATGGAGAGTGTCAGAGAGGATGTAAAGGGTCAGGAAGTACCTCTGACTCAGGGTAGTGCCTTCAAATGTGAACCTTCTCTTTAGTGAGCAGGGAAGCTGTATCGGATTCCCAGGTACTGTGGCATCCACTATCAGGTTGATCTTACTCTCGTTGGAGACTAAAATCAGAAGCATTGCAGCAGTGTACTGGTTAATGAATGGAGTGATGTAATTAGAAAACAGTTGGCATACAAATAATTCTATTTGGAATAATAATAGTGGTTATAGCAACAATACATATTTACAGAGCAGTTTTCATGTTCTTGGCACTGTGCTAAACACTTTCCATGCACTATTTCATTTAAATTGCACTATGTCATTTAAATAGCACTTCAGTCCTTTGTGAGAGATGAATGAGGTGGAAAGAAAATAAGGACAAAATGACAGGGATTCCTCTTTATTCTCTAGTAGGGAAGCTGGGCAAGGTTCATGGCTGATGTTCCATGGAGCTTCGGGCATGAATAAATGAAGATGGGTAAGACGCAGTCCCAGCCCGTTAGTAATGTGAACTTGGTAGGAATAACTTACCCAGATACATAAATACGATGTAGTATTGCATGATGCTGGAGTAATCAAGTTATTTACAATGATCCAGTTGGGGAAGCAAGTAATTATGCCTGAGCAGAGCCCGCATAGCTCAAGGAAAAAAAAGTGCTTCTGGAGGCAGAAGTTGGAAAAGGAGGAGGAAGTGGCCAGAGGTACAAGGCAGGGAAACCATTTTCTAACAAAACAGTAAGATGTACACGTGAAGTCACTGCCTTCCCAGAGACCGGGACCGTCTTTTAGAGACAGGAACGCTACTCAGCCCAGCCCCATCTAGGCGTTGCCATGTCCCTTAGCATTTCTGTTCATCCGAGCTCCTGCAGTGTGATGTTTGCTTCTTGTTTTTCTCTGCTACTAGGATCAGCTCCCTCAAGCCAGGGCTTTGTTTTGTTCATTGTATTAGTTTGTTTTCATGCTGCTGATAAAGACACCTGCGACTGTGTAGTTTATAAAGAAAAAGAGGGTTTAATGGACTCACAGTCCCACATGGCTGAGGAAGACTTACAAACATGGCAGAAGGTGAAAGGCACATCTTACATGGCGGCTGAGAAGAGAGAATGAGAGCCAAGCTAAAGGGGAATCCTGTTATAAAACCATCAGATCTCATGAGACTTCTTCACTACCACAGGAACAGTATGGGGGAAACCACCTCCATGATTCAGTTGTCTCCTACTCGGTCCCTCCTACAACACATAAGAATTATGGGAGCTAAAATTAAGGATGAGATTTGGTTGGGGACACAGCAAAACCGTATCATTGCCCTCACTCCAGGTGCTCAGAACACTGCCTTGCATGTAGTAAAGTGTTGAATAAAAATTTCTTCAATGAATGAATGATAGTTTGAAAAGACTTAAGAAGCATCTGAATATAAAGAAAGTTGTCCTCTTCCCTCTCCCACCACCACCACACATCTTGTGGTCTTCGTAGCACCTATCACTGTTTGGCATTATGTATCTTAAATACTTATTTTTCTGCTGCCTGTTTTCTCCTGCTACAATATAAGCCCCAGGAAGGCAGGCACCTGACCTTGCATTCTGTTTTCTTCACCTCTGTAGCCTCAGCACCTAGCATCATCTGTTGACATACAAGTTCTTGATATGTACTTGTTGAATGAATGAATGATCAAATGAAGTCTACTGCTGGCAGACTGAGCAGACAGGGAGGTGGTGAACTACAGTTGGTTGTGAAGGGTGCTCTGGGGAAAGGAGTGCTTTATGAAGTTTTTGAAGTTGGGTGTTGTGATTACATTTGCACTTCATAAGGAGCATTGGGCTTGGTCCCAGGGAGGTTTAGAGAGGTGGGTTGTATCTCGATAATGACTCCTTGTGTCTTAGACTGTGATAAAGCATTTCCCCAGATCATGATGATTAGCAAATGATTTATTTTTGGAAAACTGTTCCTTAAGTGCTGGGTTATCAGAATTAACTTTGTCAGGGCAAATGGTAGTAGGAGAACCATTTGGCTTATGGGAGTGGATTCTGTATGAAGTTCTTATGTCTCTATTTTATCTCTACTAATTGGTAAAATATAATACTTCTGAATGACGCTAAACTGTCAGTAACTGCAGCTGCTAAAGCTGTCCTGTAAAACCATCCAAATACCCCAGAAAGTACTTGTTAAGACAGTCCCCAAATGAGAATGGCCTCATTCTGATAGCCATGAACAATTACTGAAAACATGCCAGCATGTTACGAGCGTCCATGGAATTGACTCTCTCGCCCTCTCGTTCACTTTTCTCTTATTTCTCCTCCCATGTCTTATTCTCCGTCCCTTCTGGACTGATGGAAACATTTTATGTCACACTGTTTGATATGGTAACCACTACCACGTGGTCACTGAGCACTGGAGATGTGCCTGGTATAAATAAATAAATAACTGAGTTTTAGTTTAATCTAAGTTTGATTAATTATTTAAATTTAAACTGCCACATGTGGCTAGTGACTACTATATTGAAGAAGCACAGGCACAGTTCTAGACATTTGGAAGTCAACTGTGTTTGAAATTTCACCAAATCATTTGTACACCAACCAAGTGTTTGACCTCAGAACTATAGAAAGCCTCTTTCTGAGAAACCAATGGCTAAATTCCTCCCCAGCACTTTTACTCTGAGGCTAACATGAGTAGCACTCTTGAATTAAATAAGATTTTCATTGTTAAAGTGCTTCACACAGTGCCTGGCTTGTAGTTAATGCTTAATAAATGATAATTATTTAATAAAGGGAGATATCATGATCTCCATTTAGCAGATAGGGAAACAGAAACTCAGAGTTTCATATCAAGTGCCCACGAGGTCTTGCCGCCAGTGAGCAGCAGAACAGAGCCTCCTTGCCCATGCTGGTGTGTGCTTTCCCGCACACCAGGCCAAGAAGGAAACTTATTTTCTTGATTTCAGTGAGTTTTACCCTCTTACGCAGCTAAAGGAGGTCATCTCAACAACAGCTCAAACTCTGCCTTCTTTGTGGCAGGTTCTTTGTCTTTCTTGATCAATAAGTCTACTGACCCTGCCAGATGGATAGGCACTTTCTCTGATTATTCAGTTTGGCAGCTGGAGGAAAGGCCTTTACAACTAAAGCGCTCTCCAAAGGTCCTGCCTCGAGAAACTCACGAGCCAGACAAGCAAGCAGAGGAGTAGATGCTGGGGAGGAGGACCTTAGGCAGCTGTCAGAAACCCCATCAGAGTGGTGCAGATCAGAAGAGAGGAATCGGTAATATTTATCACCAGCGTGGAGTGGAAATCAGGGAATTCAGCAGACCTGCGACAAGGACAGGAGGCAGCTCTCAGACTCCTCGTGCTAGTGAACTGCATCTTTCTCACCCGCTTGAATGTGCCTTTGCCTGAATCAGTGCCTTGTTGATGGTACAGTCTCAGCAATTATCTGTCAGATGGATGAACAGGTAAATGAACGAATAATTTGATAAGCAGGAGTTTACTGTTGCCCTGAAGCACACTCCTTCTTGGAAAGGGGTGGGGGGAAACAAAAAAAACTTGGTACTGCAAGCTTGCAGCAATCCAGAAGGCCTAGAGAATAAACCCAGGCTGCAGTCACTCATCCAGAGCGAATGTAAAAAGGAATATTTGCGTCTGCAATCTGGATCTAGCCTTTTGATAAAAGTCATAGAATTACAATAAGAGCACAGTTATATAACCCAGGAAACAGATTTGATAGGAACCTCAATACATTCTTCTAAATGTGTTGCAGAAATTTCAGCCTCAGATTTCTGAGGATTCTGCAGCCTTCAAACTAAGTTTGGGAGATGAGAGCTGGAGATACTCATTTGGGTCTCCTCTCTTCATCAGAGGGGCAAGGAGAAAGCACCAGGAGTCAACGAAGACGACTCAATCAGCAGTGGATGGTGTCATCCCCATTGGATTGGTGAAGTGTAACAGTTGCCAAGTAGTATTTAAATAAGATTTGGATGAATCCTGTGAACGTTAACTCCTCTGCCATTTGGTGTTCTTTTTCTCACTCTCTCTGAAGTTGCAGTTAATCTCCCCAATGGATTTCCTCAGGCTCTCTCACTCCCTCTTTTTCTCTCTCTCTCCCTCCTTCCCTCTCTCCCTCCCTCCCTCCCTCCTTCCCTCTCTCACTTCCTCCTTCACTGTCTCTCTCCCTCCCTCCCTCTCTCCCTCCTTCCCTCTCTCCCTCCCTCCCTCCTTTCCTCTTTCTCTCCCTCCCTCCCTCCTTTCCTCTTTCTCTCCCTCCCTCCTTCCCTCTCTCTCCCTCCCTCCTTCCCTCTCTCTCTCTCCCTCCCTCTCTGGCTCTCTCTCTCC